>JAFELO010000054.1:188508-208987 GCA_017140195.1 Eumaeus atala | reverse complement strand
CGGGCGTCGGTAGTCGTCACAATGCGTCGGCTGCTGGTCTTACTTATTGCCTTCCTTCACCTCGTCCTTGTAATTAAAAGTACTAAAGACATTAATATTCGCTTTGCACCGTTGTTCTTCCTTTTCACGTTTAGGTTCAATAACTGCGGTACCAATGAACGAGTTATTGCCTCAATACACCGTTACGATATCTCATCATTTATACAACCATCACGTACAGATGAATGTGTGCTCGACATTATGACGGTCGGCGTTACTCATCCTAACACCGTAGCAAAAGCTCTCCAAAACTGGAGTAGATAATTACTTAGTGGTCATGGAGCCGAAGGTGGGATTTGTGTATTTACTCGAGCGCGTCAGTGGTAGATCAACCTCGATGTGAATGTGGCCCTCGTCCTCTTTTTGGCGCGCTTGAGTAAGACGCACATATTCCCAGTCCGTCTTCCTCACTATCATGACTTACTAATCATTTGAGTAATCGAAGTCCGTGTCAGAAAAGCGTCTGTGGCCCTCGTCCTCTTTTTGGCGCGCTTGAGTAAGACGCACATATTCCCGGTCCGGCTTCCTCACTATCATGACTTACTAATCATTTGAGTAATCGAAGTCCGTGTCAGGTAGGACTTTGCTAAGGCTGAATAATGTTATAATGTGTTTTACCATTGGAAGTGCTCCGTAGGTCTGTGTGAGTGAATCACCTGTAGCTCCCAATATTTTTGTTTTTACTTCTGTATGTTGAAACCGACGAAGCTGCACTGGACACTTCAACGGTTACTATGGCCAATGGGCCTCGCAATGGCGAGGGGGGTGAAAAGGAGGCCAACGCATCGGCATAATTATGATGATGTTCATGGGCGTCGGTAGTCGTTGAACAACTCGATTGCTCGTTTGACCCCTTATACTATAAAAAAACTATAATACATGTCGCGCGACTATCTAGGTGAGATTATGGTCGATAGGGGAACAGACCGCCCACCTTTCCCGCATATGAGAAGGAAGCATCCCAATAAGACCTATCTTAAATGATTAAGATAGGTCTTTGGCCGAGTCCCCTCGTCTCTTGCGGACTTGTGGTGGCGGACGATTAAGAAAAACGACTTTGCTAATTACGTCCAGACGTAGATATATTGTTGTACTGTGGTAAAAAGCAACATAATTTCTTTAGTACCCTCTAGCATAAACTGCTTGGTAGCAGAAAATAAGCCCGGCATTCGCCCTTATTGTTAAAGTTACACTGCTCCTAAAAGCTGTTGTTGTATTCCTGGATTGAGTCTTATTTCCCTGCTGGGTTGCAGAGGTCAGATAGTAGAGGCTCTGTGTAAATACTGGTGCCAGCTCCCCTAGATTCGGCAGCCGACCCCGATGTCATCTCATATAGAAACTAGATAAGGCTAGCACGAACGAGATTTCCATGGTTCCATATTTGGTTTGGTTGCTGTAAACGCGTTTTTTTTTTTGTATTACATTCTTGTTCATATTAAAAACTTCATTTGACTATTCTACGGGAATACCTTACCTACTTATATTTAGGTATTTTTTACGCCTTTGCTTAACAGTAGGTAGTACATGTATACCTGTGGGCTGAGTCTCAATATCATCAACATCGACCGGATGACTTCGACTGCAAGGCATAGGCATACGTCACGAGCCACTTGCATGGATACAGTTCAATACTACTTAGTGAATAGTTTAATAGTCCATATCAATGGCAATTTTACATTATTATGTCGTGTTTTCTGTGTCACGTCACACGCTGGCTTGATGTTTGATTCGTTTTGGTGATGTAGCAGGGAACTAGCACTGAAATCTTGAATAATAACAGATTTATTTGGGGGAGGTGAAAATGAGGGCAACGCGTCGGCATAATTATGCTTATGTTCATTGGCGTCGGTAGTCGTTAAAGGGCTCCGATTTTATTCATTTGAATATAATAAAACGGAAAAAATAGAACTATGGAATTAAATCTACTAAAAGTACAGAGTTTGTGTGTAAGCGCTACCTGGCGGCAATGTTAAAAATCATTATGTATAATAATGCAAACGCAGTATTTTGATTTGGTTCAATAACATTACGTTAGATGACGCTGAAAGTGATAAAATACAAAATTTCCAATACAAACTAAACTGATGTGTTTCTTCAACTAAAACTAACATGAATACAATAACAATCGTGTTTAAAAATATACGATGATGATTTAATATGGCATGGAGGGTTGTTTATACCTTTAATATAATTTTTCAACGAATTATATAGTATTGTACCTGTAACCCGCGTAAAGTAATATTTAACGACCGGCTGGCTCAGTTGGTGACGTGGCGGATAGTCCGCGTGTTACGCCAGTGGTCGCGGGTTCGGATCCCGCCTGGGTCATGGATGTTTATATATGTATTATATGTATTTCTATTGTCAAAATCTTAAATATTTAAGATTTCTTATAAAATAATTGAGTTTTTTTTTTCTATCTCTTTGTAACATATACTATAGTTCATTATTATACGCAGATAGGTGCCGGACCTGTCGTGTCAGATTCAGATTCGCACTCAGCTGTGGTATATCACTCTGATTGTCATTTACGAGCTTCCATCGACATCATAAACAGTAGCCAGAAAACAGTTAGACGTAAATGGCCCCAAGAGGGCGCCACAAGTCACAGTCACAAGCTGCTTTGCATTAGGAGTATTATGCTACGCCCAAATTTTAAAACCAAAATACTTAGCATTAAACAACAATGTAATAACAATAAAAATAATAATTTACTATTCATCGTGAATAGTTGAAAGTAAACCCATCACACCATCATAGGGAGTAAGGGTAAGATTACCCTTATTTCCTATGATGGCGTGAGGGTAAGATTACTGTAATGTAATTTTTTTGGCGTGAGGGTAAGATTACTGTAATGTAATTTTTTTGGCGTGAGGGTAAGATTACTGTAATGTAATTGTTTTGGCGTGAGGGTAAGATTACTGTAATGTATTTTTTTTTTGGCGTGAGGGTAAGATTACTGTAATGTAATTTTGACAAAAATTAAAGATAAACCATTGCAACAATAGATTGATGTGCTCCTGATGGCGGTTGTGTGAGGTTGACATCGAGGCTGATATGCCAGTGACGCGTTGGGAAAATGACGTAATAAAATTGCTGAAAAGAACTGACTACAACTGTTATGGACAAAGAAAATCGACAAGAAAAATCAGGAGAAGGCTCTCACGCCTGGCGGATGGTACACATATGGATGTGTGTGGTTCCTGAATATACGTTACAATATCGTTTCAACATTTCTATACAATTTTGAAATTAAATTCAATGTTGTGTAACAAATTACGTATTGGTTGTTCTTCTTAGCTTCTCATGCGACACTTATATCATATACCAACTAAATGTCACACTACGTAACCATTTTGATTATTTTAGTGCCACGAAATATATGTTACACAAATTAAATGTAACATATACATAAACATGACGTTAAACCACGGATTAACAAAAATACGAATAAATTGAGACGCCGACTGCGTGTCAAGATACACAGTCAACTTTTCAAAACTGTCCGTATAAATGATGTGCAGTGTGCACATGTCAAATTATACACTTTGTAAAAATAAAAGCTCATGATATTAGATCATAAGACATATTTTGTAACAATAAAATCTCATGATTCTTCTGCTGATCAATTCGTCTTTATCGGAAGACAATGACAAAATATGTTTTTTACATTGAACGAATAGTTTCATCATCATCATCATAAGGCATACTTTGTAACAATAAAAGCTCATAACATTAGATCATAAGGCATACTTTGTAATAATAAAAGCTCATAATATTGGATCATAAGGCATACTTTGTAACAATAAAAGCTCATAATATTGGATCATAAGGCATACTTTGTAACAATAAAAGCTCATAATATTAGATCATAAGGCATACTTTGTAACAATAAAAACTCATAATATTAGATCATAAGGCATACTTTGTAACAATAAAAGCTCATAATATTAGATCATAAGGCATACTTTGTAACAATAAAAGCTCATGATATTAGATCATAAGACACAATTTGTAACAATAAAAGCTCATGATATTAGATCGTAAGGCGTACTTTGCAAAAAAGCTATGTTTATGTACAATCACGGACTTTATAGAATAATAGTTCAGTATGAAATAGTATATCTTATATTTTAGTAAACCAGTGCTTTCAACGAGTCGGAACAAATGTTATAAATACTATATAATACAAACCTGACCTACGCAAATCAATCAAATATCTGCAAAGTTTATTTACAAAAGTTTCCAAGAAATTACAGGCTTTTTAATGTACATAATAAATGACGTACAATAATTATGACTATTATTGAAAAAATTTGTGTATAAAAATGAAAGAATATAATATTCAACAAAACATGTTTAACTCAAAAAGGCCAGGGCAGAGTCCCTGGATTTCACGCAGTTTCTCAGAAGCTTGTGTTGTACCCTCGAATATTTCTTCATGAATGTGTTCTTTGTTACACATTTCGTCCTTTTATTAAACATAACAAGGGATAGAAATCAGTTCATTGTGTAAAATGAGTAAAATGTGTCAGGATTAGATACTGGTGTATACAATAACGACAGAGTACAGTGTAAGCTTGCAAACGACAGCAGATTAATGGTGCAGGATCAGAGGCGAGTCCCGCCCAGCCAGGCGACCTCGCCGCGTGTGGTGCCTTTATAAGCGGGATGGAGTTTTATTTCTGTGCTAGAATATTACTTTGACGATCAACAAAAGATTTATAGTTTCCTATTTTGAATGAAAAATATTTCCATTTCATTTATTAACAAAAATTAATAAGTCTTAGGCAATATTAAGTCACTGCACTTTTTTCTTTGTGCATTTCATCAATCGTTATTTTTCAGCGAATCTTACGTGTTGTAAAGTAGGCGTACTGTCAGTGATGTAAAATATTTGACCAAACTATGCTATGACATGTTAGAAGTGTCTATGTAGGCAAACAACGCTATTTATCTGCACACGCTATCACATGTGCGTTGGTCGTGCGTGCCATATATATCATTTTTGACATCTAGTACAAGTCCAAATTTCGTCACGAGAAATGTTGGTTAAATAAAACTTGGTCACGAGAAAAAAGTGTTTTATTGGGTTTTACATAGGAACGAACTTCTGATGCAGAGCGATGTTCCTATAAGGTGTACACAACGAACAGTATTGAACTCAGCAACGTATTCAATCGAATACTTTCAAACAAACTGTCATGCTATACTAGTTAACGTTTTTAACAGAATCCTGTAGAATTTCTTCTGCTGATCAATTCGTCTTTATCGGAAGACAATGACAAAATATGTTTTTTTACATTGAACGAATAGTTTCATCATTATCATCTTCATTAGCTGGTCGATTATCACCGCCGGACACAGGTCTCCCACACAGCGTTATGGGTCGCGGTCACGAGCCACTTGCACAGCAGCTCCTGCCACCTTGAGCCACCAAACCACCAACACTTCGTGTTCCAGTTCAACACAACAGAACATCTTTCCGCCAGTTCTTTAATGGGGTAGGCAGAGATTGAGTGGGAGAGAGAGAGAGAGGGAGAGTTAATTTATAATTAACTAACCTAACATCTATCCATTACGTATAAAGTTAGTTTTTTCTTTGATATATATTTTACTATCAGACACGTCACACACGGGCGACGGTCTATGTGAGATTATGGTCGATAGGGGGACAGACTCCCCTTTTCCTGCAGATGGGAAGTATGCATACCGGTAGGTATTTAAGATTTGCTAAAGTAACTATTCTTTTCTTGGCCGAGGGGACAGGGTACCCCCGCCCCGCCTATCTAACAAGGAGGGTAGCTAACGCGCGGTAGCTAAAGCGGAATTCGCATTGGGTCTGAAAGAGCTCGTTGAACTATCATGACTGGGGGGACCGTCCCCCAAGTCATGATAGTGCAACGATGGGCGGATGGTACGACTCGCGCTCGGTCGTCGTGGTCAACCTAACCGTTACGGCGGTTTGATTTGAGCTCGATGGCAAATCGCGTAAGGTACTGGAATTATCTCCTATGACTGCACTATCATCGTCGTGCTGACTCTTCGGAGTCGGACTTATGTGCTGTTGTCTTTCATGATGTGGTTATTGTGGACTGAATCGATCGATCGAACCAAGGAGGGGGCTGCTCTTTGTACCCCTCTTATAAGTGGAGCGGACAAAAGAGCAAAACAAGGCGGCGCTTTTGCGCACGGTGCTAGGGGCGAGGATGGGTACCTCACCCAATGGGGTGACAGTGCAATAGCACTGTTCCAAAGTCGGTGGGGTTGTCCTGGGTTGCGGAACAACGCCATCTATAGATGTGGCGTCGGTCCCATAGGAGGCTGACTAGCCGTCGAGGTGCCCGGATGATTTGTTGTTCCAAGGCACCTCCGGCACCAATGGCAATCGCGGTGGTTTTTGTGGGTATGCGACACTACAATGTGCCGCGAGCCACCTAGGGCCAGTGAAGGCGCGTAAATGCGTTTCCTCGCCTCAACAAAAAAGGGCATCATCGCTAAGCGAATAATATCTTTGTTTTATTTTAATACACGTAGTCGACGTTCTGTTTTATTTAAGTTTCTTCTTGCAATAAAACATACAATGATTGTTCATAATAATGATCACGAGCAAAAGAGCAAATTTAATGATAACGAGAGAATCGCTGTAAGTGTGGCCGCACCGTCTCTTGGAGCCGCCCAACAGCTAGGTATATTTCCGAACATTTGCTTGGATTACGAGCACATCTAACTGCTTCCTGTGTCGCGTCTGAGAACATCCATCATAAATTCTCAGCTTAGCTCTACATACGAGTAAATAGCGTTCATTATATTACTTTTGTGTATATACAGTGTTTTATTTGGCACACAAGTGACCTGATACGTATCATAAAGCAAGTCCTAAGCCTGTACATGGAAGACGTACGAAAGAAGTTGTCTACGGATGCGCGTACAATCATTAACATTCAAATAGTTCTAGAATATTTGTGTGCACATCACATGAAAAGGCTAAACGGATTTTGATCGAAAGATTGCCTCGACCAGGTCGGAGGCAATAAGAAATTAATTTTGCGCGTAAAGTAAATTAATTAATTAATTATAATTGGACAGCAGTGGACCGATAGGGGCTGATAATGATGATGATGCTGGAAGAAAATTTAATGACTACGAGTAATATAGAATTTTATGGAATGTTATAGCGATATTTCATAAGGAAATCATGTCATGTATCTACCAATTGACAATGTAAAAAAATCGTTTCGTTAATTTTGTGAGAGTCAATGTATTGCTGAATGGCGATAAAT
The DNA here is from genome assembly GCA_017140195.1 of Eumaeus atala. NCBI lineage: Eukaryota > Metazoa > Arthropoda > Insecta > Lepidoptera > Lycaenidae > Eumaeus > Eumaeus atala. Next base: position 201,665 of record JAFELO010000054.1, on the reverse strand, counting down.
GGATGAGGCAAGGCATCTACATAACCTCAACTGTGCGAATGCTTATGGGCGTGTCTATATAACATTCTGATTGCTAATTTGCTCCCTAAGCAATAATAAACAAAACAGGTTCGCCATTTTCTTTTTCTCTACATTTTCGACATTTTCTTCTTCCATGTTGTCTTGGCGTGTGTTTTCTGCAACAAACCAAGTATAAATGATACTTGATTTAATTTATTTACTTTTTTGTTTATAGAATAGGGGCAAACGAGAAATCGGAGCCTTTTTACGCCTACCGACGCCCATGAATATCCACATAATTACTATGCCGATGCTTTGCGCTCCTTCAGCCCCTGCCCCCTTCATGAGCCACCGGCTACTAACAGACCGCACGAAACGCGTCACTGAAGGCGGTATTATGTGAGCGAGAGGTACCTCGTACGTTCGTGCCAGCACAATTCCGATGCATAGAAGGATGTAGTGTCATGCACTATGCATGGCACCACCTCTCCTATGCAGCATGGCACTACTTCTTCCTAAATGTATTCCGTATGTAGTGTGCGTGTTATCAATTAACTAGGTGTTGTTAACATTTGTTAATAAATAAAATTCAGTCTAAAAGTCAAGGCAAATTGAAAAATAACACATAGTGTACCGAAAAGTTGAAAATAAATTAAATTGAACATTTAATGTAATTATGAAAAATTACATTCGCTTAAAGTAGGTGTCAAGGTGTGGATCCGAGGCACTTTCCTATAGCAGCGGTAGGCTTTCGCAGTGGTTCTTTTGCCGGCAGTGGCCCGTCGTGCCGAGCCCACACACCCTTGGCGTCCCCCCAGGGTCGGTGGGGCAGGTGCATAAATGCATTTTCCCTGCGAAAAAGCTGCCCTTGTCCTGTGACATGCGACGGAACACACCAGTGCTGACATTGATTTATAAAACAAAACTAAGATACGCAGTCAGAGTCTCAAAACCGTCCGTGTAAGAAAGGTGTACACTTGTCAAAGTAGGCACTCTGTAAAAAGGACTTAAAATCATCCGCGTAAGGTTGCGACTTTGCAAAAGTGTATTTTTATGTACAGTCTCGGATGTTTTAAAGTGACATTTTCATTAAGATATCGTGTATCTTGTATTGTTATAAATCAGTTATTGCCACCGACTGTTCAATTAAAAGCAAAACTACAAAAGGGGACATAGTGCCATGCCTCATCAAATAATATAACCCCCAACAGTGCGCTCTGAAAAAAGTATTTTCTTCAAGTTAAAATTAAGTCCTTTGACCATAACAAATGAAATAATTCAGAGTAGGGTTGACAGCACTTCACATAATGGGTCGCAACGTGATGATGAGCGTTGCCTCTATCGGCACATTTCCATATGTGAAGCCTCTTTTTATGGCGCTTAAATAGGCACGACCATTGGTATGGCGACCGGGACACAGCCGTATATATATTACGAAGAAACCTATAAAGGTACACTTTTTATTTTGAACCTAAATACGCCGACATAAAGATAGAAATGAGTAGTTTTTTTTTTCATGGCGACTCATAGTCTATACTAAATTATTAGTGTTGTCATAACAAGTTCTATTAATGTTTTAAATTAATTGGTGATTCATATCTAACTTTAACATTTGGTTTGCACATAATTTTTCATTTAGAATTCACTGGATGCGTTTGCCATTATACTTGGTTATCGAAATGTTTACAGGGAATAATTGGGTTTTCAAGAGAATGACACTGAGATTTAAAACTTTGTATTTGTCATAGGTGTAAGTGAATGCACAAGAATACAGTACAATGAATTATTTAAGTTCCTTTTTAATGGCGGCATTTTCAAAACAGTAAACAAGAACGCAAACAAAATACCTTTTTTCAGTATTGATTATTGCGAATTCTTTTTAGCAGTCAGATATTTGAATCATCGCAAAGGAATGAAAATGTCCCCTTGATCCACTGTTAAAGATTTTTTTCTTCTAGCACCAGTCCTTTGCTTGGAACTTGACTTGTACTCGAATCTTATTTGACTAAACTTATCAACTGCATCATTTTAAGATGTCTATTTTAATAAGCTACATAAGAAACTTTAATGTCACGCGTACTAAATAAATAGCTAGCACGTACCAACCCTAGCGCCACCCTTGCAAGGCGCTCAGCTGGGAAGCGGTTCGAAGACTCAATTATATTTTGAAGCACGTTTCAGGCATTTCAATTTTATATCTCGGCTCCATTGTGTTAGTGTTGCCTCAGAGGGCCCCGTGAGCTGCGAATTTAAATTGGAAAACGATATTTTTTCATATAATCCCCTGTTATAATAAAAGGTATAATTAACTAGGTAGTGCCTGCTGTGTGCCTTTTTTATACAAGCTTTGATGAGAGGACGGAATTTAAAATCTCATATTTTGTGAAGCTTTGTTACTAATTATAAATGACTAGCAGCATCCCGCGGTTTTATCCCGGCAGTTCCGGTCCTATTAGTCGTAGCGTTGTAGTAGATAGCCTTGTTTTCCTCGATAAATGGACACAATAGATAATGGATAATGGACAGTTCAAGATATATATTTCGATTCGGGTCAATAGTTACTTATAATTTATTACGCGTAGCCTGCACAGATTATGATCATAAAGAAATTAATTGAAAAACTAATTCAGCTGTTATGTAATTATCCACATACAAAATTTGTTCTGTTGGCAATGGGAACACTATTTTTTCTGTTGGCATTTGGAATACAAGTTTGTTGTTGGCAATTGGAAGGCTCCAGATATCGTATTTGAAAATTGACATGCTTTTTCGTGAGTTAAGAGAAAATCCCAACAAAATATTGCCTGCGCACGGTTTTTAAATATAAATTATAGCATTACGTTTTCGAGAGATCATAGAGTGTACATAAAAAGAGTGCAGATTCGGATTCAGTTCGGGTGGCCCAACGGGAGTAATAAGCGAAGAACCTAAATGTCTCCAAGTTGTGCGAGCTGTCTCTCTAGGTATAGGCAATCTAAGTTTTCATACATTCCTTTTCTTCTTAACATCAGTACCAACAAATATGTTGTTACCTACATTAAATAAAGAAAGTTTGAGCTAGCGAGTACAAGAACATGATAACAACTATGTATTTGGTGGGCAATGTTAAATTACGAGGCCCCCTGCGATGGCGAGTTTGCCCCCGGGCGCGGACCCGACGCAGGGGGCCTATCTCTGCCACACTATATTGTTCAAAGAAACAACCACCCAAACACAGCGTTACTTTCCCAAACCGTATTATTATCTACACCGTGGTATTCTGTTGTTAAATTATTTTGGTATAAAATTCATTTCGTTAATAACAGCTCGGTTTATTAAACATGAGATATACTTGTGTATAATTTGATTTTTTCAACTGGCGTTATTTGCCCGTGAATAAAACGGACCTATTAAGTGTTATCTATGCACAGACCGGACTGCTACCCAAGTAGTGTTGGGTAGGACGTTATCAAAGAGGGTTTGTAAGTGTCTCATTTTTGTACAGAGCCAGTACAATGTTCCGCTTCAAACGAGGCGTGGCGTTCGGAAGCTCGGCGGTACACTTGAAGCGATTGATGTTTTGAGTAGAAACAACACACATACATTGGGGCGTGGCGTATTACGTTTGAAGCAGTTTAAGTTTTGTTTAGAAATATGACATTGTTGTTGTCCTACAATGAGGCGGAATTTGAAATTTGACTTTATTGGAGCACAATTATAGTCTTTGCTCTTATTTCTAACTACTTCGTTTTAAGTTTAAAAGTCTTATAAATTATGTTAATTATTTAAGTCATTTCCGGCGCTAATCGGCACAGTAAATTACTTAAATACGAATATAATATTAAATCACAACAATATTAAAATACAAACACAAATTAGGCAGTTTGTCTGCCTAATATGTGTTCGTATTTCATTTTGTTATGTTATTGAATAATTACTATTAAAAGTCGTTAAAAATAATCGCTGTAACTTATCCGAAGACTATCTTAGTATATCGTTGAAATGTATATTAACTATAACAATTCTACAAAGCGTTAAATAATAATGAACTTGAAAAATATGTAATAATATAATTAGGATATTAAAAAGTGCTCAAATTTAAAATTAATACAGTACCTATACAATACACCCTTTATAGTTTCCCTCTTTATAGTTGTAAGGTAAGGCGAGAGAGTAGACGCGCCATCGCGACTGCCGCGACATACAACTTGAAGAGATAACAAATTTCGGCACCTTGTCCGGGACAAATGAACCGCATCCTGTATGTCATACTCAACACTACACCTAAGTAGGTTATACACTAAAAACTTACTCGGAAATTCCTCTATCCCTTGGTGAATAACACCTAAAAATCCGTTCAGTAGATTTTGAGAAAATCGATCACACACAGAGCTTCTGAGAACTTTGTTTCATAGTATGTAGCGAATTAAAATTTAGAAGATCTAATCCAATCCCTATGTAGATGGTGGACGAAATAGTTGAGCAAACCCCGTTTTCAAACACTTTCGACTATGATGTGTATGCCAATGATACTTCAAAGTATAATTTTAATAATAATAATAATAATAACAATTTAATGAATGCGTATTGGGCTTCTTTTAGTGTTAGTCTAAGTAACATGAGTTTAGGTCTGCAAAAACAGCGCTGGGAAATGTCATAACATCGTAACGCCATAGGTTTGTGAGTTTCCGGTGGCCTCCACGTTTTGGCCTCGCGAAGGGATGGTAACACGGGTGGGTTGCAGATGCATATCAGTTATACGGACTTCTCTGGCACACTAACACTAACACTGTACAGAAAAAAATCTTACAAATACGAAGTTCGCCTTCACGTTATGGTCCATTACATTCCAAAAGAATTGTTACCTTTGAAAAAGGTCAAGGCTTTTTATAATATACGTATATAAGATATAAATTTAACGCGAACTAACACTACATAAAACTATTATTATAATAATAAATGCTAAATGATTGTAATATTTTTATTTTTTATTTGTTTTTATCCCTCACTACAAGACGTAAATTGGTGACGTTGAAAACCTTTGATAGGTACTTACCGTGCTTTGCATGCCTACCTTTTTTTTTTTGTTGACGCGGGAAAACGCATTTACGCGCTTTCACTGGCACTGGGTGGGGTCCAGTGGTGCGTGGGGCTCGAGGCACATTATATAGTGCCGAATACCCACAAAAACCACCGCGAGTGCCACCAGTGCCGCCTTTGGTGAGGTGGCCCGGAACAACAAATCATCAGGGCACACCGACGGCAAGTCAGCCCCCGAAGGGCCCCCAGCACAGATGGGGTGGTCCCGCACCACAGGACAACCCCACCGACTTTGGGACAGTGCAATGGGTTCCCATCCCCACCACTTGCCCCGTGCACAAAAGCGCCGCCACTTTTTCTCTTTTGTTCCCTCTTTTATATATGTCTTATATATTATGTTATATGTTATAGGAGGGGTACAAAGAGCCGCCACTTTCTCGGTTTTATTGGCTTCGCCCAAGGTGTCTCGGATCACCCCAGCCTACTGAGCCCCACCGCCACGACAAGGCTTGAACCATGGTGGGGATTGCATGCCTACCTAGCGTATCCCGTACCTAACCAATTTGGTGCAGCCTAAAGGCACACTATGTTTTCTTACTTCTATTTATTGTTCTGTCCTAAACTATTGTCGATGTCTTTACTATTGGGGTGAAATAAATGTTTTTCTGTCTTTTCTTTCCTTATTTTTGTGTTGTAATAATTAGTTTATATGGTAACTAACCAATAAAAGAATTTTTTTAGGCGAACAAAGGAAAATGATCTGAAATTCCAATTTCGAATTTTAAAACGGCGCTGTATAATTTCATAAGCGACAGCAGCCGCGTTACGAAGATAGGTGTAATTTGCTTTTCGTTTCCTAATTACACAGATAAGGTGTGTGATTACCGTAATGAGGCCTTAATTACGGATATGCGCCGGAAACGGAGCCCTATTGTTCCATTAATGCCCCTTTCTACGAGGAGTATTCGTTTTGTTTTGTTTTTATTGTATTATGACGATAAGCGGGGTAGGAATTTTACACAATAAAAATATCCTTTATGTTAGGTACTGAAAAATAGGTCGTTGTGAAAACGATGACTATTTTATGACTACCGACGCCCATGAACATCTGCACAATCAATGTTCCGATGCACTGCACTCCTTCTCTCCTCCTCTCCTAATGGGCAACCAGCTGCTCACAAACAAAAGTAAAGAATGTAAGGATATCCTAAAGGATAGGTAAACTTTTTTAATTTATTAGGGACAGAAAAATGTAGAAAATGTAATAACCGTGTGCGGAAGTCACGATATATCTCAAGACCGTATGGCTTTTTTTGACTACAGACGCCCATAACCATCTGCATAAAATTACTATGCCAATACGCCTTCCTTTCCTCCTCCTCTCCAATGGGCACAGGCTACTCACAAGCCGCAAGAAACCCGACACAGAAGTATTCACTTTAAGACTGTTTGCCTTCCTTCAGTTAATTAAGGTATCGAAATATATCTTATCTTTTGTAATGAAAATATGTATAATGGGTTATATTGCTTATAATATGTAAAACAATTACTTTTTTATTTAATACATTTTATATAAATTTCAATTTTATTGCAACCTATTTAAAATATTACTTTGCATTTCTATATCACACCTCGCAACGGACGACAGTTGCAGTTTTTCGTGCGATGCGCGCCTCGCCAGCTACCAGTTACTCACCAGCACTAGAGGCTGTATCACAGATGTACACACAGGTGGAAAAGTGCACAGCGACGAGCGTGTGCTGTTGACAATAGAATGGGTGAAGATATCGCTTCATGTTCAACTATTTCGTACTTTTATTACAACATAGCTTGTTTCTATACTAGTTATACCCAGTAGTTTCGCCTTTTCCCTCCTTGGAATAGATTTTTGGAAAGTAAAATTATCTTTTTTCAGACTACATTCTATATCGATTGAATTTCATCGGGATTCGATCAGTAGCGATGCGGCAAAGTAATACAAAATATATATAAACTTTCGCATTTTATAAAAATCTTTATTTAAATGCTAAACATCATAAGATTAAGTCAACCTTACGTCTATTCAAAAAAATATAAACTTAACTCTAAATCCCTTATATATAATGAATGGATAACAAAGCTTATGAATCTATCACTATATTCCAATTTAAAACTAGAACTAACAATATTATATATAAAAAAGAAAAGTTCAGCCTTATTACATTTAGTACCATCATAAATTCTTGTCGAAGAAATTAGTTTCTATCAAGGAGATGATATAAGCCTTCATGTCGGTTGCATGTTGTGCAGTCAGTTTTGGTCATTTTACCCATTAGGAAAAAAAAATTAAGTGGAATGTGATTCTAACGAATGCAAAAAAAAGGAAAAAAAAAACGAACTTAAGCACTTGTGTTATTACATTGTAAGTTAAGATGGGAATTACATTGAAAGAAGATTATTATATGGCAATATATATATACATATATATATATATATATATATATATAATATCTGTGCACGTATCACACCACGTTAGACTGTTACTGTAGTAAGTACGGTAAGGACTTGTGTTACACCAGACACAGACAATATATTTATTTAAATAATTTTTTTTATATTTTTAATATAGATATACATATAATACATATATGTACATCCATGGCCTAAGGGGGATTCCAAACCGCGTCCTCTGACGTCACACGCGGACTAACCGCCACGCTAAACGCCACGTTACCATCTGAGCCAGCCAGATCATCAAATATTTCCTATGCTACAGCGGTAATATTTACTTATACTCAGCTGTATGTACGTCTTGGTGCTCACAAGGCGTTTTTCACCTCATTGCTCATTTGCCTTCATAAAAATATATGCCTTTATGAGTGATGGGTGAGGGCTGCCAGTGGATATTAACTATTATTATGACGCACCTACCTCATTTAGATATTTCATCCTTAGCACCTTCAAAGTGGAATAACTTATAGAATTCTGTTTTACAACACCGTTAAATGTAAATTAAGCCATAATAAGGTTAATTGGATAAAATTCACAATTAAGGTGAAATATTTTGTACCCTATAATTATTGGGGTAAGGTTGGAAGTAGTAAAAGGGGGTTGTTTCTACCTGGGATTACAATACGGCCGGCGCCCACTCTATTTATTTAAATGATTCAAAATGCTGCTTTACGAGAATTGTAGGTGTTCAAATAAATGCCGCTTGTTACAAGACAGGACAGGCGCAGGAGGTTCTGATAATTGCGAGCTTGGAATAGTTTATTGTGTTATAATTTTTATCTTTTTTAAATGACAAAAAAGTAAGTCTAATATGGCAACGCATAGACATTCTAACCTTAAAAAAATGAAGGATTTACCTAATAATATTAAATATTTAAATTAAATTGAACGCGGCCTACGGAGACATCTATGGAGGACAGTACAGACATAATTCCGTCTTCGTACAAGCGTTCGAAACTTACACGTGACTCACCTGTCCGAGGGGGAAGGGGGCTACGCCACGGATTAATGGCTCATGGATCCTATGAGCCATTCTTTCGCGTCAGCGCCGAGGCCATCTCAGGTACCGTGAGCGAGATTCCCGTGACGTCAGAGTAGGGGTTGAGTTGAACGCGGGATCCGGTCTCTCTCGCCATGATAATAACAGGTTAGGTATTGTAAACATTCTCATATACATCTTTATATCTTTCCCATCTGCGGAACAGAGGGGTGTCGGACCCCGAACGAGACTATCGTTTACGACGCCCAAACAAGTCTCGTCGCCCGACGGGTGCTCATTGCAATCCGATGCAGCTGCATTGGGTTTCTCTGCAATTCCACGGCGTAAGTTCTTTCACAGCGTCTTCTGCGCCTACAGGTCCATCGTCCGCGTATCTCAAGAATATAGATATACGATATGTATATAAGAATGGTGATATGTGTATTTCACTATAAACCGACTAATTATAAACCGGATCTATCACAAGTCTTACAAAGCATCACACTTCCTACGAAGTGGTAGAAACCCATCATAGTTTAATCCATCAGATATCTAGTAATTGCTACCAAAAGTATCAGAAATAAATTTGGCTTTCTTTGATTGCTACCAAGGAGATAATGATAACTGGGGATTGGAGATAACTGGAAAATGTAATCATAATACATTCTAGATTATTCTGTATGTGTCTACATGTTTTATATGAATAGGAGCCGATACTTAACACTGATTACTACGAGATTCATATAATGTTTATACAAGAGCCGGTATCCCACCATGGTGCAAGCCTTGTCGTGGCGGTGGGGCTTAGTAGCCTGGGGTGAACGCAGACGAAGCCAATTGAACCGAGGGGGATCTTTGCACTCCTCTTATAAGAAGAGGGGGGCTTAAAGATCAGGAAGAAGAATCGCCCACGGTAGAAGAGGGGACCAAAGAGCAATAGGAAGAGGCGCTTTTGCGCACGGGGCAAGGGGCGAGGATGGGAACCTCACCCAATTGCACTGTCTTAAAGTCGGTGGGGTTGTCTTGTAGTGCGGTGCAACCCCATCTATGTGAAGTGGAGTTGGTCGCTTAAGGGACTGGCTAGCCGTCGAGGTGCCTGAAGGTTTGTTGTTCCGGGGCACCTCACCAAGGGCGGCACCGATGGCACTCGCGGAAGTTTTTGTGGTTATTCGGCACTATCATGTGTCGCGAGCCGCAAACCCCACTGGACCCCACCTGGAGCCGGTGAAGGCGCGTAAATGCGTTTCCCCGCGTCAATAAAAGAAAATAAAATAAAGGCATTGGTTCTCTCTGTCTGTCCCTTTAGGAACTGACGTATATGTGTATTCTTGTTATTTATATTATGTTTCCTTTTCATTTTTCAATCAGGTATAAATTTTAAAGTTCCATTTGAAATATACTTTTATTGTTCGAAAATGATGTCCGACTATAAATACAGAACCAATAAATCCCTATTATCGTCTCAATCAACGTCTACTGCGGGCCGATTGAAGCATTGATTGAATCAATTCTTACTTCTTGCGAGCACAATGCTCTAAACCGCAGACATCACAATAGGGTTCTAACAAAAGCCAACAATGAACACAATAAAAGACGACTTATTGGGAATGTTTCATTTATAATTATCTACTACCAGCCCGATTGGCACCCTGGAGGGTTACCCTCTTGCCGACGAATATGGAAAAACTACTCATGTGAAATTATTTATTTGAAATAATTTCACATATGGATAGATCAGTCCCGCCGAGTTTGTTTCGCCACTTCATATTAGGTCAAGGCTAGGGTCCAACAATATTCAAAAAGAGACTTGTAAAACAATTTTGAAGTGTTGTTTATATGACTTCTTTTACCGGCACGGCCGTCCTGTGTGAATAGGAGATTAATTGTTAAAATGAGTTATATATACACTTATTATCAATTAAGCAATTGAAATTTGGAATATTTTCAACTTGTTTAATCTAATTTTTAGAGAATTTGTAGAACTACGACGGGTGATTGATAAGTATCCGAAACTACAAAGAAATACTTTGATAATCTATTCAAAACAATTTTATTTTTGAACGTACTTTCCTCCTACCTCGATACATTTAGTCCAGCGCTTCTCCAATGACGTACCACCAATTTGATAAAATATTTTCTCTAACCCGTCAAAATACACGTCTACGTCGACAATGACTTCATCATTTGATGAAAATCTCCGGCCACCTAAACATTTCTTGAAATTCTGGAATAAGTGGAAGTCGCACGGGGCCAGATTTGGGGAATAGGGGGGGTACGGTAACAATTCGAATGGCAATTCATTGAGTTTGGCAACTGCAACCCTTGACGAGTGCACAGGTGCGTTGTCGTGGTGGAATAAAACTTTCTTTTTGGCTAAGTGAGGCCGTTTCTTTCAGATTTCTTCTCAAAATTTTTGCAGCGAGTATCCATGTTTCATCTACTGTCGCATAACGCCGCAAAAACTCGTTACCTCATGTTACGCTTAAACGGCGCCAAACACTCCGCCGAATCGTCCACTCGACGTTGCGTCTGGTTAACAGTGACCAAACGCGGCACCCATCGCGCCCTGATCTTTTTCAGTCGCAAATAAATGTTGGTGTAAAATACTAAAAACGTGTTGCGAGGAAATGCTTACCATCTCTGCTATCTTCCGCAACTTTAAGTGCCGATCATTCAAAATGACTTTTTGAATCCTTTTGATCATGTTCGGATTCGTGTCTTCATTTGGACGGCCAGACCTGTTGGCGTCTTCGCAGCTCTGGCTACCATGTTTGAAATAACTGATTTCAATCCCAGGTGTGAATTTTACTCAATACAGGAGCAGTATTACCTAAAACAATTTCTAGCTTGACTTTAATCTGGGTTATTGTTTTCCCTTCTAGAACGTCAGACTTTATTACCGCATGTATTTCGTTTCTTTCCATTGTTGAGAAAATTTATGACAGAGAAAGTTCTAGGTCCTCCTCACACAAATTCTATCACTTCGAATAAATTCAAATTTGGCGTTCTATTTTCGAAAAGATGATACAATATAATGTAATAAATTTTGTTTGCCTATCTATTTTTTAAGTTCGTCGTTTCGACCACTTATCAATCAGCCCTGGTGGGTAACAGGCAAGTGAGAAATCCAAATCAAACCTCTTTACGACTGCCGACGCCCTTAAACGTGCACGTAATTACTTTGTGGATGCGCTGCTCTTCTTACCTCCTCCCCCAATTGGCCACCGATTTTCCACAAACAGCACGAAGCCCGACATCGAAGACGTAACTTTACGGCGGTAGCATGTGAGCGAAAGGTACCTCTCCGGTCTTGCCGACCCAGTGCCGCTGTAATGCAGTATGTTACTACTTCAGGTGGGGGAAAAAGTAACACAGGGGCATTTCATAATACCCCGTTTACATTCAGCTTCTGCACTTGGACTGGCGCTAGTCAAAATAATTCCGTAAATATTAACGCGGCACTGACCTGTCACTCAATCCTCTCTCGATCGTCATTAACGACGGACGTCTAAATTATTAGTGTCCACGCTCTGCTTTCTGTCTGCTCGCTTTGTTTATTTAATTAAGTAAATTAAAAAAATGTGTTTGTACACTTACATTATATGACGTCGCATCAGTTAACGTCACACGTCATGTTGACGTGGTAGCGGGGAGGCCAGCACGAGACTTTTTGATTCCAGACGGCGACCGCGCCACACGCTTGTGACGAATCGCTTTGAATGAAGGTTAATATAACATTTAGTATTCCTATTAAGTTGGTTTTGTGAAAGTTGGATAGTTAGGGGTTTATTTAGCCAAGTTTACTTACCCACATTATATTTTACGATATGAATAGTGATAAAGGCCCTCCAGCCTCTTCATATAGAAAAGTTAAACTATAAATAACATCAGGAGCATTAGAATGCGAAATGTAAGATGCTATTGCAAGTAGGAATTGCTGGACCTGCTCACGTACTTAATGTGTCGACGACTTAGCAGATTGTAATTTATGAAATTGCTGTCGCCAACGCATAATAATGGCGTCCCCATGATGTATGTATGGAGGATTATTTACTGGCCTGTCTGCACATGTCTTCGCATGACCGTAAACTCTATAGGTACTAAATAGTCACATTAACCGATTAATACTTATCACTCACTAAAGTCGTAAAGGCTTGCAAAAATATTACATGTATAATAGTAATAAATAACTCAGTATATTCAGTAGCAGGCTTCCTGGGCCGACATAAGGCTCTCGGGCCTCAGTGATGCAGTCACCGCGGAACGGATTGCGACCGCGGTGGCCAAGGAGGGGGGCTGTAACCCGGGTCAGGTTCTCGTGCGGAGTCTGCGCACGGGACAGTTCGGCTCGGGCACAGCTCACATTGAGCTCCCAGCTACCGCAGCGAAGAAACTGCTACAGGCCGGGAGATTAGTGTTGGGGTGGAGCCGAGTTGGCGTCCACCTTATGATGGCGCGCCCCAGGCACTGCGCTACGCGGATGACACCCTCGTTTATGCCCGGGGACGAGACTATAAGGAGGCGGCGCGGCTGGCCGAGGTCAGCGTTGACCTCGTGATCAGCCCCATAGAGAGGTTAGGGCTTCGGGTCAGACTAGACAAGACCGAAGCCCTCCTCTTCCGCGGGACCGGCCGCAGAGGACCCACGCCGGGGGCCGCTCTGCAGATCG
>JAFELO010000054.1:177858-188469 GCA_017140195.1 Eumaeus atala | reverse complement strand
GGGTCTACCCGGGCTCCCAGGTATCATGCGTAAATGCATTCCCCTTCGTCACCAAAAAAAAAAAAGAGCAGGCTTCATAAACGTGAAAAAATATAATATAAAATATTTTGTCCAAACGTAAACTGCAACTGGTAGAAAGCGATGGATAACAACTAGCAATAATTTGGTGTAGCAAGATTTCCCTGCCTTCTACCACGAGAGCTATAAAAGCACCATCTTTACCCATTTCATCTGAAAAAGCGTCTGCTCCCTATACCATCACCAGGTACCCAGGGTGACAGTGTTCCCCGCTGGTGCTAACTGCGCTAGCACCAGCGGAGCACTCGTGCTGTAAGACATCTGCACGCAACATTAATCGATATTATTTTGTATGTTAAATATGTTTTGTGCCTATAAAAATACTAATGTCTAAATATCCTTAGGTTTATAGTTATGGATTTATCAACTACTAACCAGACCTCTGTCCACGGTGAGGAGTAGTTTTTACAGTATAAGGAGGCCAACGACTAGTCGGAATCTTTTGGTGACTACCAACGTCTATTGAAATCCGCATAATTATTATGCACCTCTTTACTTCCCTATAATGGCGCACCAAAAACTCACAAACCGTAAAAAATTCGAGAGCATAGGTCTCACTCTAAAACGGTGTCGTGTAAGTGAGAGGCAACTCCTCGGTCATGCAATGTATTACACCACCTCCTATGAATTAAACGTACTCAATTAGAGCTAGCTCCAATTACATTCAATTCAATTATCTGTTGAAATATTTGTAGAATGGTAATAATTCCTATTATTAGCTAGAGAGCGCGTAGGCAGTCTGCAAGAGGCGTCCAAAGTACGAGGGGTTGTAAAAATGGCAATGACTAGTCTTAATGAGTTGTACAAACAACTTCAGAGGCAAATTAAAGTAATGGCGGCCCATAAAGTTATTTGGCGCTCATTTCATGTGCCGTTTCGTATCTTATTTTATGACAATTCTCCGACACTCTCCGTAATAAAGATGCAAGGACAAAAATCTTTGGCGAAACATGGACATGTGAGTGAAACATGTTGTTCGTAACTATATTCCCATCCGTATTCCGACTGCAGCCGTTGACTCAATTCACAGAAACAAGCACACCGGAATTCTAAAGCATTTCGATTTTATTCCTTTTTTTAATAGGTACATACCAATAAATAATACTGTAAAAAGTAAACCGACTTTGATGGTGGGGTGGGGCTCTTTTACCAAAATTAACCCCTAAATGACTGCAATTGTGGATTAAAGACATTGTATGAAAATCAGTCACCTATGAGTTCGATTCCCGGGTCGGACCAAAGTGTTTTTTTTTTTATTATTTTTTTATTTATAATACTAGTCCGAAGTCGGGAAGGTTATACCCGCGTGCCTCGGAGAGCACGTGAAGTCGTCGGTCCTGCGCCTGATTTCGATCCGGCGGTGTCGAAATGCCGTCCAATCGGAATAGGAGAATGAGGGAACAGGGAGCACATCTGTGCCTGTGCATATACTTGTGCAAAATAACGATAGTCCTACGCAGTGGCAGTTGGCCAGTATGTGTTGTCTAGTTGTAGAATGAGGAAACAGGGAGAAACTTGGGCCTGTGTGTGCGCACACACTTGTCCACTGTGATATGTCCTGCGCAGCTGACAAATCTCTATAGAGATGGATGGATGGAAGTTCGGCCAGGACGACATTATTTTATTATTATGAAAATCAGTCATCAATCACTACTCTACACGGACGAAGTCACGGGTAACAACTAGTATATTATAAAAAAAAACTCAAGGGTATTTCAAAGTGCGCAGATTATAATCAGATTGATGAAAGAAAGATTGACGAAAGAAGAAAGCATGATTAATAATTTAAAAGAATAACTCCCAAAGTATAAGTTTATTGAAAAGTTTAAAGCCGGATTTCAGCTTCGTCGTCTTTAAGCTTTATTTTCTTGAAAGCAGGAACAGGATTGAGTAAGTTCAAGTACAAAAGAAACCTTAAAAGCTTCCTCGAGTTTGTTAAGATAATAGGAAGTGCTGCAATCTAAACCGGCCCCCTAGAAACAATTCGAAACTACACAACTTTTTCAATTATCTACTCCTTTTTATTTAATTTAAATTGGATCTCAACTAAAGAAGACAGGACCGCTTTTCAATTAATTGTCGAATTTAACAGAATTTTTATATCGATATTCATATATATCTTAATATTATTGTTAAAAATTTTAAATATAGTAAATAAATAATTTTTAATATTAAATTAATATTGTTAAAAATGTAATTCGCTCTACTCATGGTATATCACAGCGGTTCCTTCTCCTGTGTACTGTTAGAGACGGCAAGTATACCTACTTAGTTTCCTGTCAATCACTATTAGTCCTTCAAGTAATAGAAAAAACGCTGGGATAAAATTTACTTCAATGTCGTTCTGACATTAGGATGTTATAATCAAGATGGAGGATTGCTTTTTACGTTTAAAAAAACATTAAACTCGTTGGAATTATATTTTTTTGGACTTGTAATCACCGCTCCGAACTAATCTTCAGACTTGAAGATAAGCCCTCAAAGGCCGTAACGACCGGCGTATTATTAAAATAAACAGTACGGCAACGTCTGCAGACTTTCTAGTCCGAAATATATTTGCAAATAGCTGGTGTAATGTTCATGTAGAATTGCTTCTCAGAATTTCTTGTTTCCCGACTCTACTTGGAGTAGTAACTTACATGGATCTGGTTAAATATTTTAATTAAATACATAATTTATCGTTTTTATGGGGTATGTTTCGTAATGTATGCCCATTTCGAGTCCTAACACAAGGTGTGTCGTTCGTAAACGAACTCTGCAACAGTAAGTGTACTGAAGAGTATCCGCAGTGCATTTTGGAATACAAATCTGATATTAGCCAATCAGAGAATTGTTGCTAAAGTATGAAGAATCTGATGAACAGATATAATATTATTTCTTCTATTATTACTTCGTGGTTAGTGCTGTCATTGTTCCCTCTACCTGGATACATATTTCCAGAGTGTTGATTATTTTAGTGGTCATTAAATGTCATTTGTTATTGTTCGATAAGCGGACAAAAAAGTAAAATAGCTGAAAACATTGATGTACAGAAATACAAATATAAAAAATAAATAAGTATTCATGTAAATAATTGGCTCCAAAGCGAATATTATCCAACATTTTTATGTTTTATATTGGACCAAAACTTGCGATAGCCGTACACGCTCGGATAGTTAGAGACATCTCGGAAATTATCTCGAAATCTGAAGTATAAAAAGCATTTCGTCGTCTGCACTGACGGTTAAGTTGAGTTCACATTCATTTGATATTCTCTATGCATTGTTTATGTTACTTGGACTATTGAGCTGTTTAACATTGCCTTTAAATCTTCTTACTTACTTAAAAAAAAAAAAAAAAAATCATCTTAACTTATACCAGCTAGGTATAACTTAAGACCCCACCATGGTTCAGGCCTTGTCGTGGCGGTGGGGCTTAGTAGCCTGGGGTGAAACCAGGCGAAGCCAAGCCAAGCGCACGAGGCAAGGGGCGAAGATGGGAACCCCACCCCTTTACACTGTCTCAAAGTCGGTGGGGTTGTCCTGTAGTGCTGGGCAACCCCATCTGTGGAGGTGGAGTTGGTCCCTCAGGGGGCTGAGGTGTCCTGATGATTGTTGCTCCGGGGTACCTCACCAAGGGCGGCACTGATGGCACTCGCGGTGGTTTTGTGGGTATTCGATTCGGCACTATCATGTGCCGCGAGTCCCACACTCCACTGAATCCCACCCGTGGCCGGTGAAGGCACGTAAATGCTTTTCCTCGCGTCAACAAAAAAAAAGGTATAAGTTTTTCTTTAACTGCTGTGACGGAAAGTCCATGACGGAAGTGTCCAGTACAGCTTCATCGGTTACTATAAAATACGTCGCGCGACGGTCCAGCTGAGATTGTGATCGATAGGGCGCCAGACCTCTTCTTTCTCGAAGATGGGTAGGATGTGTCCCGATATTTATTTAAGATTCGATAAAGTAACTGTTTTAACTTCACCGGGTCACCTAACCCGCCCCCCGTTTTTTGTGTTGTACCGTTAGTATTTTACGGTTCGAAATGGATGTAACGGCCACCACTCTAATGGCGAGTCGTACATATTTATAACTCCCTAGAATTAGAATTTATAGAATTTTTTTTAAGAATTTCTACACTCAATAAAGGTGGCGATAATATGGTGTGAGTTACCGAGAGCCTATTTAACTCAATGCTACATACTACCACAAAAATATCAATCAAAAATATCAAACAAAGACTAATAATAAAAAGCTAAATAAAATAAAATCAAATTCTTTAATGGTTAGAAATCCAATCAAATCGGGCGGCCGCGTGAAATGGAACGTAATTAAAGGCCGATGGAAGCTTGTTAGGCACTTTATGTAACTCTTTGTACGACACGAAAAATAACAATAGCCACGTTCAATTAAGAAAGTTCAATTAACTATGGAACAATATTTTTTAACGAGCCGAACATAAAGTTGTAGTTGGCACATATTTTTCGTTTAACGCAAGTTATGTACATATCGTAGCTAGCTTGTACATGCGTACTCCACGGACACCGTCTTGACGGCAACAAAAAAACATATCTGGTGACACATCAATGTAGCGCCACCTTACTGGGACCATTTTTTGAATTCTCAAAATTACTACAAACTAAATGTGTTCTGCAGGCAAGATGGCTTGTTAATTCCAAACTTGTCAAATACTAGAATGTGCATAAATATAACATTTAAATCATTGTTGCTATGAAATATCGATGGAACGGTCTTCAAACTATTGTGGTAGGTTGAGAGTATGGCCCCCACCATGGTTCAAGCCTTGACGTGACGGTGGGGCTAAGTAGCCTAGGGTGACCCAGGCGAAACCAACGGACCAAAGGGGGATATTTACACCCCTCTTATAAGACGAGGGGACCTAAGAGCAACAGGAGGAAGCGCTTTTGCGTATGGGGCAAGGGGTGGGGATAGGAACCTCACCCCATTGCACTGTCCCAAAGTCGGTGGGGTTGTCCCGTAGTGCAGGCAACCCCATCTGTGGAGGTGGAGTTGGTCCCTTAGGGGGCAGTCTAGCCATCAAAGTGCCCTGATGATTTGTTTTTCCGGGGCACCTCACCAAGGGCGGCACAGATGGCACTCGAAGTGGTTTTTGTGGGTGTTCGGCACTATCATGTGTCCCACACACAACTGGACCCCACCCAGGGCCGGTGAAGGCGCGTCAATGCGTTTCTCCGCGTCAATAAGAAAAAGGTTGAGAGTATGGCAGAAATTGTGTCACAAATTATACCTTAATTCAAGGTCATATTAACCAGGTTTAATTTTACTTATAGGAAAAATCTGTTTAACACAAACATAAGATATACAATACAGACGTAGTCAATTCCACAAGCCTTTTCATGTCACGAATTCTTCCTTAAATCGTGTAATTATTTCTGGTACGAAAACAATAAGTACTGTTCTAAGAGGTTCTCTTAATTATTACCCTCTGGGCGAGATAGTACATACGATAAACCTGAAAAATAAATTAATAATGATGAGTTCGTTTACACCGCTATTTGCAACGGACTTACACTTATTAATTACTCTCGGTAATTAAGATCGTAAATTGTAATTATTATACTTATAATCGCTTGAGATTACTTACGAATAAATTCATAATATCATAATATATGGGTATTTTGATATTGTGAATTTATTGTAATAATGAAGGAAAATATACAGTTTCCCTCATTATTCATTCTACTCGGTGAATGGTCGATAAAATTCGTGTTCCTAAACGCGCCCTCCACTCCAGACATTTGCCGGATAATCTGCAGTCTGTACTCTTGAGTAGTAGAAGCTTTAGTTTTTTGTCGTATAATTTTGTTTTGAATTCCATCGGTGGAACACCCAATATCGTACGTTTAAAAGACGGTTGATTTACGGCAAACTTGCGGATCCAGTCTAAAATTTAGTGACAATTTTTTCTTTTTTTTTGTTCAGTATAGGGGAGCAAACGAACAATAGTATCCTATTTGCGACTGCTGACGCCCATGAACTCCCGCATCTTTACAATTCCTATCCGCTGTACTCCTTTAATTCTCCCCTCCAAAAGACCACTACCTAAAAACCGCATGAACCGTGACACAGAAGAACATTCTTACGAAAAAAGACAGTTCCATAGTATTGACAAGTTATGTATATGGCGAAGTTTTTCAAATACAGCCAGCATGCAAGGTATAATTCAAATATAAACAAATTTTTTTTTTCATAGAGATGATTCTCTATTGAAAAAAATTCCTTTGGTTTTCGGTTCATACCGAAATATTTTTCAGAAATTGCGATAAATCTACTTTAACAATGCAACTACAACGCGGATTATGAACATACCTTACAAAACATGGTTTCATTTGTTTTACTGAAACCATCCATGATAAAACTAAAATGTCAAATGTTTTAAAGTTTTTGAAAGTATCCGAACACTCGTAAATATTTGGTCCGAATATTGCGGAAAGTGCTTATTGTATCTTGAATCTTTATAGTGCTATGTTTATTTTCGATTTATGTTTTTTTTTTACATTTGAAGCAAAACTCAATGTACACCTGCTTTGGTCGTAAATAAGTGAATAAATACAGCGGTACGAAAACGAGGGCAACGGAAGTTGACAGAGACATATAAATTAGTTAATACATATAGAGGAATATATGAAACGTACCTCACGTTTCATATATATTTTAGGGGTAGGAGAGAGAAGACACACATTTTATTTCTTAAAATAATATACCTTAAACTAATACTTTTATACGATAGTCTAGTGTTTGTGTTTTGTGTGCAATCTGGCGTGATATACATTTAGTTTTATCCGTAAAGAAATATGTATTAGAATAGATTTTATGCCGATAAAATTTCAGCACACTGTATCTTGAGAATATCAGACCAACATCCACTTTCTCACAACAGCCTGTCGTATATAATTTTTAAGCATTTTTTCCGTTTTAAATGGAAAGTAAATAGTAGAGATGTTATGGGTAATAGCTATTGTTAAAGAAAAATATTACGAGATAAATTTAGCTAAATCGAGAATCATGTAATGCATTTAACAATGTTGTTACATGTAAAATATTCGATATGAGATGAGACAACGGATTCGAACGGATTCAAAATATTTTTCGTATTAAATTTTTTTTATCTACCATTATTCAATATTTGGTTCGATATTCAAATAAATAAGAATTTTGATACCTACCTACTTAGCATATGTCATATCCATCCCTGCTCCCCTCCAATGGTTCACCGGAAAATCACATTCCACATGGAACGCTCTGTAGCTGTAACTTAGTGGCTTTATGTTGCGAGAGGTACGCGAAGAGCATATCGAAAGTCAATTTCTTATCAAAAACACAGGCCGCTCGATAATCCACTGCTATAAAAATCTTAATGATATATGCTACTATTGCTGTTCAATCGTCACAGATTAGATGATATCTTCAGCGCCCCTTGCAGTCGAGAACTTCGATCCTTGGCCGACTGCCAGGGACGAGACAGTTTATTTTCCAGGTTGTCCCGATGACGTGTTGGCCGATATCCATTAGGCACATCGATTTATTTATGTACGGATTATGCGCTACTCGGATATTCCTCTTGTCAGTGTGGAGAGAAATTTTTGACGTTGTCTTGTAAATCGATATGTAAAGCTAGTTGCATAACTATACTGCATGGTATATGCACGAAAATGTATGACGTCATAGTAACGTTCCGAGACATCCGAATGGGCGGAGCCTGTGTGCGAGAGTGTGTAACAAGTCTTATCTTCTCCATCGGGTGATGAGTTCACAGATCATTTATATCTAGGAAATGTTATTTATTATTATTATTTGTAATGTTATGGCGTCCGTAAGCCGACTTCCAGAAGACCAGGTTGTTTATTTGAGAATCAATCAGCATTTGAATTTTTGCTAGTAAATTAATGTCGAAGTAACGGTGCACAGAATTACACTATAAAGTGGCAAACGAGAATTTGGTGCCTTCTTATAACTACCGACGTGTATAAACATTCACATTAAGATTACCGACGTGTTGTGACGTGTTGTTGTTTTGAATTCGAATTGTTCGAAACACTTAGATCACACGAAACGCAACAGCGTAACTGAGCGTGCAAGATGCCGGCATCTATCAAGCCGCGGGGGCCCAATTCGACTGCGATGCAACCCCTGCAAATAATAACCAGAAGAATTCTACTGCCCCCACCCCCCGTCATAATATACTGGAACTAAATTGACTCGATAAATCTAGTAGCGAACCATTTGATTGGTTCGATTCCACTAAGAAAGCTGAGCTAAGTATTTCCGATCTTCGTATAAATAACCCCTATTATCGTATCCATTTATACACCAGAGAGGCTTTACGCATACAGCTGCGCTTGTATTTAATATACACTTTATTATATTATGTATACTATATTATGTAATACACACTTGTTATTATATAACAATGAATACGCAGATGAAGTAGAACATCAACCCTCGGTTCTTTTTTCATAAAACCAGTCAAATCCATTTCGAATCGCAATGGGTTTTGATTGCGCGACCGCGGCTCGTAACGAGCTTCATATCTAAAGGTGTGAACACACCTGTTTAATTTTTTCTTTTTATTAGATGAAGAATTTATTTTATGTCATAATGTACTAATAGGAATAGAATATAAAAATAGAATATATGAAATTCTATCCAACCCGGGCCACGCTTTGCGCAATTTAAATATGGCAGTCATTAATCGTAATAAAAGATGAATTTTGTTTTAAATTACACACAGGCACATGTCTATGCGAAATTTAATTAAAATGTAGATTAAGACGTGTGTCGTCTACTTTATCCTTTTAATTTCGTCCCTGACCAAACTGGATACGCGATGTAGCTGTCACTTAGTGGCGTTATAGTGTAATAAAATAAAGTTATTTTATTTAGAAAAAAACTGCTCAAAAGTGGATATTTCATTGCAGATGATGCAAAGAAATGTTAATTTCATTCGTTTGACCTTATACTTTTGTAAATTACTAAAAACATCATATATGTAAAAAAGAAACTTTTTAGATATTACTATTTTCCGTAGACACCTGGCAAACGCAGTTGCTACATGTATTTTCTATACTCACACAGGTCTCCGCGTTACTATTCCATTTAGCTTTTGATGGATGTGTATAAATCCTGTTTGTCGCCTTCTCGCTTTTCACTCGTGGAACAGGTACTGAAGCTGTAAAGTCGATGACATTCGTTTTGAATAGCATAATACTATAACCAACAGACTTTTGTAGCGATTGATGAAAGAAGAAACACAGTGTCGTTGTTAGTACGTGTAGAAGAAGTTTTCATTCATAACTTTTAAAGTAACAGAAGTAAAGTGGTGAAAATGACCCTCAATAGTTACATTAAAATACGCTCACATAACGAAACGAAATAAAGATCACCGTTTTACAGCAACATTCAGTTGTTGTGTACAAACCTTTACCGCTCACAGACTAGGGGAACGATAAGTGCGGTTGGCGGCAATTCCGAGGCTACTCGAAATAACTATCGCCTAGTGGCAGGAAGATAACAGCCAGCGTGACTAATAACATGATAATGCGTGATTGCCTCGCTACGTGACACCGACCGACATGTCGTATTACGTACCAACGAAACATGGGCCCCGGATAAGTCTAATATACAGACACACTAGGTTAGTTCGTTTTAGTGGAACATAAAAATACCGAGCAGATAAAGCTCTGAGACTGAACAGCGTAAGAGCCCATGGAACGATTGTAATTCTAGATTATTCCTAAAGTTTTACCGCATAGCTTTGCGTGATATTAGTAGGCATGTCGCGTTCTTTTTATTTCTTTACTTTTG
Organism: Eumaeus atala; assembly: GCA_017140195.1. Classification (NCBI taxonomy): domain Eukaryota; kingdom Metazoa; phylum Arthropoda; class Insecta; order Lepidoptera; family Lycaenidae; genus Eumaeus; species Eumaeus atala. The sequence continues at coordinate 178,567 of JAFELO010000054.1, read as the reverse complement.
TTGAATAACATTTAGTTAATCTTTTAAGTTTATCTATAATTTATTGGTTGAAATGTTGTAGCTTTGAATGCAAAACAGACATACATTTCGTATATGGTTCTTAACTTATCATTCACATATCATGTTTCAGAACAAATTGTTTATTATTTTGAAAGGAGTTTGGTGAAACTCATTAAAAGGAAAGTTGTTTCAATGGAGGCGAGGTAACAAATGCACCGTGAAAGGAGCCAACTTGAGAGCTGAACGAACAGAATACTACTTTTCAAACTGCACAGATCCTTTCAACAGACAGACAAGTAATAACAGGCTGGCCAGCGATGTTTAATATATGGATACACAATAAACAATTTTTAAAGAACTTCATTTCTCATAAGAATATACATTTACATAGAATAGATATATTTTTTTAATAAAACATGTGTGTTTCTGATATAAATTTATTTACTTTGCTTTGACCGAAGGTTTGTTTGTTGAATTTCAGGAATTGATTTTAGAATAGCCAATCACATTTTGAGCCAATATTAAAAAGTGACCCAAAAAAATTGTATAACATAGGGGTAAATTGAAAGAATACTGTTTGTATAAAATCGCGAAGCAAATTTATGTTAAGTATTCATGGACGACGTCCACTGCTGGACGTAGGCCTCCCCATAGGTCACGGTCACGAGCCAATTGCATCCAGTGGGTCGCCGCTACCTTCACCAAGTCG
>JAFELO010000054.1:150028-177803 GCA_017140195.1 Eumaeus atala | reverse complement strand
TTATAACATTAAATTTATATTATATCTAAATTGTAAAGGTCGAAGGCCTTAAAATATAAAACTGAACGTCAATCCGAGATGGAAGCTTTTTTTAATAACATTTCTCTATAAGCCTTTGTGAGAGCCGACCTGTCTCGCCGGCTGCCAGCCTTGTGGTATCCACGAATTGAAAAGTGCTCCAATGTATACACAACACTAACAAACCAGGACTGCAATTATTCTGTTACACAATATTCGCCCTATATATTTTATAATAAGTTATATTTTCCAATATATTTTGGTTTAAGACTTAAGGCGGTGCAAGTGCTGCGGATAAAGTGAGTAAGCAAACATCGCCTGCAATGTCTGTAACATGAAATGCCTCGTTTTGTCGAATAATATTATTTAGTGTGAAGTCTTTAAATAATAATATATATTTATTAGTGGTCTAACACATCACATTAGACTAACCCAGTGTTAAGTCCTCAGTAAATCGCATTTCAGGTACTGGACAATGAAAATATATTAAATATTGACCTGACAAAGTTATGTGAATCAGTAACGCTTGCTGCATGGATGAAAAAGTATGACGTCGCAGTAACATTTCGAATCGGCGGAGCCTGCGACCGAGAAGACTACTCTTTCACTCCATTAGGCGATGCGTTTCAATTAAAATAACCGTTATCACGTAAAATACGTCCGTAAACCAGTTAAATCACTAACGTACAACCAGTACTTTTGGCTATTTCATTATCAGTAAATAGAATTAAGCTGTACTAAAAATAATTATAATTAGAAATCACCAGCAAAGCTCTACTATAAAATTTGACTGCAGCACATGAAATATTAAGAGTAAAGTCAGGCACCGTAGCTTATGTTCCACACACGCAGACGGAACATTTCCCGAAGCCCTATATCACGTTACATATAAATAAGCGGTGTTCGGAGTATTCCGTAATGGCAACCCTGACAGGTAACGCGGCGCATATTCCGCAACTTGTCGGGAGCCGGATTTAAAACTTTATAATAGCTGAGCTTCTAGCTTCAAACAGTCGTTTATCAGGGATATGTTTCAGCTGTTTATCAGGGTCATGTATTTTTCTAATTCATACCGCTATTACCATCAGTCCCTTGTCCATTTTCTTAAGTTACCTTTTTTATGACACGGGGGCAAAACGAGCAGGTGGATAGTGACTATCGTCATAGAAATTCGCAAGACCAGGTGTCTTGCAGACGCGTCAATCAAAGCGATGAGTGTATAACTTAGAGTTAACATTTACATTATTCTTTCGACTTAGCGGCAAAATATTTTTTTCTTTATTGTGTATTAGGGACGTATCAGATTACCGGAGGACAAGTGACCCAGGCACGTGTTGTAGTCGCTATACCGATCGGCGTCGATCATCAGAAGTATAATAGACCGTGTGTATAGCGGCGTACCTTCCGCCTACACTGTTGTAAAGTATCATATATACAGAATGTACGGGCGATGGATTTGAAATGCAAAACAGATATAGGAAAAAAGGGAAAATAAATATGAAAAAAAAAAAAAAATTAATTGGGCAATAAAACCCAAGATAACGTTTTTACTTGATCTCGTCGTCTTAGCATTATTATTTGAGATACAGTTTACAAAGGATGCATATAAACGCAAACTTTCAAGTAAAGTACAAAAGAAACCTACTATCTAAAAGGTAAAATTGAATGTACAAAATCTCATATTACGTCAGGTAAAGGTTTGTCAAAAAGTTGCCTCTCGTAATTTGTAAATGCTTCCAAACGAGTGTCAAAGTTGGGTAGGATTCTTCGAAATCCCGTTATTCCTTTAGAGCGTTTAAAAACGAATTTCCTTTGATGGCGATTAAATCGTTAGCCAATTTCACATATTGTTACCCAGCTACGGGGAGTTTTTCCGTCGTCATCTACCCGACAGTCCACTATCATTTATACGAACATTATTCCACATCAGGGCGCCATTTGTGCGAGTCGAATGAAGTCTGTAATTAGGGGATGCATTTGAATGTTGCCAGGTAAGAGCGAGTAGCTGTACTTTAAAGTGCACGAGTTGTTTCCGCCTCCTTTCTTCCATTCAATACTTTTTAATTTTTAATGATGTAATCGAGGGTTTTTATTCATGTTCTAACATTAAATCGAACCAACTTTGTTTTTCTTTATTTTCAGCAATTTACTACATAATAAACTTATAACATTATAATTATAATATAAAAATTAATAAAAAAATCACTTCCCCATATGTATATTATATACTATTTATTTGTTTCTAAGTAGGTATATAAATAAGATTGATAAAAATTATATGAATCAACGACAACAAATTTATATTTAGTAAATGATATACTTTTGTTATGTATACATTTACAAATTAGTAATTGAGTAATTATAGTTAGGTACCAGTTGTTGGGAAACTAAAATATATGTGAACAAATAAACAGATACACAAATACGCTGAATAGGAACGAAAACCAAACGCTCAAAAATATAAAAAATGTAAACGCAGTTTGCCCTTCAAACTGTATCTATAATACCAAGATTCTACAAGCCATTTGTATTTGTGGATTACATCTTCTTTATATTACTAAAAGATAAAATATTGATATTTTTGAACTATCTAAATTCCGTTAACTCTGTACAGTTTACCATGGAGTTAGAAACCAACAATTCATTGGATTTCTTGTATGTTTTGGTTATCCGTAATCGTAATAAACACTCTAGGTCATACAGCGTATTGGAAGTCTATCCATACAGACAGGTACTTGTATGGTAATCCACACCACTATCCCATACAACCAAGTACTGTTGGAAAGTCATTTGTTCAAAGAGCACGCGATATTTCTGATGAACAACAACTTGATACCGAATTTCGGCATGCCAAACAAGTACTACATAATAATAAACTCTAAATTCCACGTCTACATAGCAAAAATAGAATAAACCAGCCACCGTTGAGCGAATACTACCAATCTTATCAGTGACCCCTTTGTCACTACATTCAGAAGCGTGCTTCTATTTAAACTTTCTTCAAGCCGCCAAAAGAGATATGTCAAATCTTACCATCAGTAAAGATATAAGATGTAGGAGGCGTATACAAACTCGATTTTGACTGCGGGCTTTTATACAAAGGTCAAATAAAAAGAAAAGAGAAAAAAGAAATCAATAAAAACACGCGCTGAAGAACATATTGCACATGTTAAACATCGTCATTTTATTAAGTCTGCAGTTTGTCAACATATACAAGATAACGCCCACCATTATATTAGATTTGACATACCTCAAATCCTCGCGAAAGAATACCGATTCCGTCCAAGGGTTCTTCGTGAGATGATTGAAATTAAAAAGCACCCAAATTTTAAAAGATGGATGGTTGGGTTTTACTATGTGCCATGATCACAATATCCGGTAATTAATATAATTAAATAACTAATCGGACACGATCGCGAGCGTGTCTGTTTAGTACAGTCATCACTCCGTCCTAACTTCCGGCGAACCAAGGTAGGTACCGAAAAATTCCAACTGCAATTAAAAAACCGGTTCGATACGTCGGAAACTACAATGAGTGGCGTGATTGGTTGCATGCGGGACGTGGGTGAAGGATACTGTAGGTGTTAGTATACGAGCGGGAAAATTAAACTCTCAGATGAGACGCTTGGACTTGTGTGGGAGTGGGAACGCAGGGCACACGAGGACGCTATGTCCGCCGGTGTCAAGCTTCTTTCTAAGCAAATCCGCAAATTAATACTCCAAGTCCTTCGCTGATCAAATACGCAAAGGAATACTGAAGCGATTGAGCATAATAGAGGGTCGAAGGTTTTTGTGGAGAAGCTTGGAAGAAGTCATCTGACAAAGGTTAGGACTGATTCTGGGGTTACCGTTTCTTCTAAGCCTGAGGTCTTATTTGAGATGGAAGCTTTCTATAGCAAGTTATGTACGTCGCACGCTTCTCATCCTGATACCCTAAAAAACGATCCGCGTGCAAGCCTGACACGACATTTGCCAGGTGATTTTCCGGACGTCAGCTTGATTGAGATTAGTCCAGCCACCGGAGAAGGCAGGGTTTCGCAGATGATTTAGCACCATGGACCTCAATTTTACCATAAGGCAAGTTGTACAAAAGACACATGAGTACAATCAGCCGCTGTGCCTTGCCCATGTGGACTATGAAAAAGCATTTGACTCTGTCGAAACCTGAACAACCTGAAAAATAGATGGCAGACGGGCCAGTAAGGTTCTAGAGTGGAGGCCTCGTTTAGGAAAGAGAAGTGTTGGTCAACCGTTCACTAGGTGGGAAGACGATCGCCGTGCAGTAACCGGTCCGGGATGGATGCGAGTAGCAGGCGAGCGGTCGTCTTGGCGTTGACCAGCAGTGGACCAATAATGGTTGATAATGATGATGACAAACATAGGAATAAACCCGTAAATGGCAGCTTCCGGGCTTTAAGACGTTGTAGGCTTAGGCCTATACTAAGGTATTCGACGTAATTTAGACTAAAATCACTTTTTTAATTCTTGGCCATTATTACTATAAGTTATTTTCAAGAGTCTTGACGAATCGTCTCACCACAAAGCTTGACGAATTCCAGTCCCCGGAACAGGCTGGGTTTTGCAGAGGGTTTAGCAACATGGACCACATTTTCACCATAAGGCAAGTTGTACAAAAGACACATGAGTACAATCAGCCGCTGTGCCTTGCCTTTGTAGACTATGAAAAAGCGTTTGACTCTATCGAAGCCTGGGCTGTTCTGGAATCTTTGCAGCGATGTCAGGTCGATTGGCGTTACGTCGAAGTACTGAGAGCATTGTATGACGCTGCTTTTATGTCCGGTCTGATTCCGGGAGGTTAAACCAAGGCCAATCCAGTTGCATCGAAGAGTGTGACAGGGGGATGTCACTTCCCCGAATCTGTCCAATAATACTTTGGAGGACGTCCTTAAGACTTTAAACTGGGCAGAATGCGGCACAAATATTAGCAGCGAGCCACTTCGCACACCTTCGTTTCGTCGACGATATCGTTGTGTTGGCTGAATCGTTGGAGAGCTAGCAGGAAATGTTGCACAGCCTAAATGGATCCTCCCGACGTATTAGCCTTAGGATGAATTTGGACAAGACAAAGGTCATGTTCAACGAATACGTTCTCCCTAGGCCGGTGAACGTTGATGGTGTTATTCTCAAAGTCGTAGACAGATACGTCTACCTCAGGCAACTATTGCAATTAGGTAGACATAACTTCGAGAAGCAAGCCGATATAATGATTCAGTTGGGTTGGGCAGCATTCCGAAACCTTCGTCACGAACTCACGTCGCCTATACCGCAGAGCTTGAAGACAAAAGTCTTCAACCAATGCGTTCTCCAATGCGACCTACGGACTAATTAATAGTTAATAAATCTGCAGCATATAAATACTCAACCAGACGACTAAAATCTTCAGTCTGCCCGTGACCATGATAGCCCAAAGGTTATGGAAATGTTGGGATGAAGAAAAGTAAGAAAGTTAAGGGATCGGGATAGAGTTTTCGTTCAAAGACGAAATTTGTTGCTACTGAGAGCCACGATAGAATCAGTCCTAATAATATTTATTTCAAGCGTTTATCTTTCGTTTCTTATCATTTCATTTATGTGTCCTTTTATTTATTTAAATATATAATAATTTTCTAACAACTTATAACAACTACAATTACTCATTTTGTAATTTCTATATGTTTACATAACAAAAGTATTTGTGAATATATTTATTTTATTTTATAATATTTATTTCATTATAATTATATACTCTTATCTATTTATTATTTATGTCTGAAATGTATTTCAGATTTATTTTTCGTACAGGACAACAAAAGGATTTTGAGACATTCGTTCATTACGGAGATTCTGTCTCATTCCACAAGTAAATCTTAAGAAACGCGATAGAATCTGTAAAATAGTCCAAATAATGTATTTACTTGACCTTAACATAACAAAATAAAATGATATGAAAAACATAACATTAAAGTGACACCCGACTGTTTATTTGTTTTAAAGACGAATCATCACATCATTCGTTAAAATCTGTCAAAACGTTCAGGCAGAGAACAACACATATTATATACATATATGTTACATACGTTAAAGGACATTACTCTCCTTTTATTCAGTTGGGTAAAAACGCCACAATATTTTTTTCATTTACATTTTCTTAGAATTTGTTAAATTCTATTTATATGAGATATTTTTCCTGGTAGCTTATATGAAGGAATAAATTATATTAAAAAGAAAAGGAAATAAATGTTCCTAAGTGCTCGAGTTTTTGTCTCCTTTTATTGCATCGTAAAATGCGATTTTATGAAAAATAACGCTCTTCTCATTCATGCTCAATACTAAGAACTTTTCAAACAGCTCAATAGAAGATATTTTGGCTACTACAATTCTTAAGAAGAAATTTAATTGAAATGTTAACGCAGCTGAAGTCCGTTCTGATAGGAGTTGTAATGTGGTCAGACGAATGTTTACAGGGTTATTCTAAACCACAAACAAGCTTATAAAGACTACAAAGCTAACATATTCAAGACTACTTTTTTAAGTTCTTACTATACTGTCCTCTAATCCAGCGAGTTTTTGTCCTGACCATTACTTCAAGTTCGATGTGTCCGTGCAATCCTATCTGTCATCTGGAGGAGAGGAGGAAGGGTTAATTAAAATTTTAAAAAGAAACACATCGAAGAAATACAGATCTTCAAAGAACATTATGATTATTTATTAATAATTGACGAAACAAGTTTTAGGAATGAAACAAAACTCAAATAGATTGAGTACTGATTCAAACCGATGTTACACTTAAAAATTAACTCAAAATATATTGTTATTAATTCTCATATGAAAATAGTTGTGGCTAAACTGTTGCATTTGTTACAGTGAAACAAAGTTTTACAAACTAAGACAAATTACTGATGGTTCATCATTATATCAGGACGGCAATAATTTCCTATACTACATTTCGAAGTGACATGAAACTTGTTCAATTAAATCTTCGCCTGAATGGCTTAATGAAGTTGCACCACATATTTCATAGTCACCTTGTTACTACATCAGTTTATTATATAATTATATATACGTCACCCAAAGGTCGTAGAAAATTCAATATAAACTGACGCTGTATTTCTTAGAGTTATGTTTTCGAGAGATCTTGGAAAACACCACTTTGTGTTTTCACTTAGTACTTTTATATTAGTTTTGAGACATATGAAGGGCATTTCTTGTTACAACATATCATATAGTTCATTCTTGTTTTATATTACTTTGAAGAAATATTTAACAAAAAACTATTTAAGTATAGACTCGAATAGCTTTTTTACAACGCAGTATTTTACTAACCGTTGGAATAACAATACATTTGTTTATGATACAATGAGTATAACATTGGAACAATACAATGATACCATCTTAACAGGAAGAGAAACTGTTTTCTAACTTTCCGCGAATGTAAATATTTTTTTTACTAAATCTCCCCGTTCTGAAGGATCTGTCTTCATAGTTTTATATGCGTATATGTATATATAATGCCTGGGCACGTCCACTAACGTAAGTACCTCATATAAATGTAGATTGACGAGATGAAATGAAACGTTCTCTGTTATATTATAGCCTTGTTTCATATCAGTCTTAACTTCATATTATGTTACGATGTGCGTTTCGTTTGTTCGTATAGTTCACTTACACACAGATACAGGGATGTCACAAAAACATGGTTGCTTGTAACTAATTTAAACTAGCACCAGCTTCACAATATAACGGATACTACATAAATCAATAATATTCAAAAGGAATTAGCCATGTATTTTTTATACTCAAAGCTAATTTCTCGACAAACTGGGAATTATAATAGCGATATGAGCCAGACATAACGTTTCTATTCGTACGGCCTTTGATGATAATCCATAATGATTAATGGGTGAAAAAAGCTGCGTCATAGAGGATATTACATTGCTAAGTATTCAGATTGGATAATGGGATTGTAACAGATGTAGGTGTCTATAGATCCACGTATTTTTTGTACGAATTTCTGTTTAAACGTGAGACTATGAAATAGGGCGCCCGCACTCCCGATCGTATTCTTACTCCTATTGGAATAACAAAAAATAAACTCTAATGGCACCCCGAAGCGCCAAAGCAGTAATAAGGTAACCATACGTTATCAATTAACAGGAATTTGTTCCAAGTGAAAACAATATTGTATTAAAATAATAATTTCTCTTTATAATTTAAGGCACAAATTAAATTTCTTTTAAGCATGAATTATGTTAATTTAATAAATGATGCAAAACAAGAAGAAGTTACAAAATCAAAATACATACATATATAATATTAAATATCATTAACATCAGCATTTATCCGTCCTCTAGCTACGGACGCATAAAGGCTGATGTTAAGTATCACATGAATCTACCAATGAACCGAAAAAAGTATTAAAAAAATTTTCTACACAACAAACTATTTGTCATATATTACCTCTTTCTTTTTTAATATCTTCTTTAGACTTTATTTTATCACAAATACACACGTAAAAATTACAATTCTAACTGACTGTTGGGTGTTACCCCATCCCCCGCATGGAGTGCTCATTTCTCGTGTCCCCCCCCTTAGCTGTAAAAAAAATAGAACAGTCCACATTGTACCAAATATCGTGGTAAGCCTCGTCAACGGGGAACAAAAGCGTTTGTCCTGCGCCCCGTGCGGATTCGGGAGCAAATTGCTTGTTTTTTGTATGGAATCGGGTTCAGCACAATGCGTCATTAGTTCCCGTAGTGTTGAACTTCGTTCCCACTCGCTGTCCCGGCCAGAGCGCGTAATGATGTTTCGTGAGAGAGAGACGTGCATGCGACGTGTACTTAGCGAACTTAATTATACGCATAAGCTTTGTGTGCGTTATACAATTCGCTCTATTATAAAACTCATGTCCAAATTATGGGGGTCACAATTGGTGATAAAATTTACTTAATAATGATAGCTGGTACATCATCATTATTATCATCATCATCAGCCCTTATCGGTCCACTGCTAGACATGGGCCTCTTTCAATGAACGCCAAGACGGCCTGTCTCCTGCTATTCGCCTCCATCCCGGACCAGGTATTGCACGGAGATCATCTTCCCACCTGGTGAACGGTCGATCAACACTTCGTTATCCTAAACACGGCACTCAAGAACCCTAGTGGCCCATCTGCCTCTAATCTTCTGTGTGTTCGATGGGCTGGCACATTGCCATTTCAGCTGATACATAGAATATCAAAAATTCCATACCGGTTTACAGTATCAGGATTCCATTAGTCAGTGAGTTTTCATTTCAGCCTCGTAAACATTAGGTGTTACCACGACAAAAAATCCAATTATGCCAGGACAACGTATAGTTGTCCACAATGTCTGCAGCCCGCAAGAGGTAGTGCCATGCTGCATTTCAGCGGAATTGGGCGAACACGACCGAGAAGATACCGTTCTCTCATATGATACCGCCGTAAATTGACATCTTCGGTGTCGTGCTTCGTACTGTTTGTGAGTAGTGACCAATTCGTGGGGAGGAGGAAAGAAGGGTAACAAACGGCAGAGTAATCACCGTGACGTGTATAGGCGTCGGTAGTTGCCACATGGTTACGATTGCTAGTTTACCCCCCTGTACTATAAAACCACACAATACATATAATATAACCCTATATAATAAAACCACACAAGTACAGAGTCTATTGTAATATGAAATATATGTATTAAGTGTGGTGGACATTCCCACCACGTTCGGATAGTGCGGAATATCGACTGTCATCGACCTGGACGTCCTGATGATATTTATGAGAGGTATATGTACATCAGTAGACCAGTAATCATCAGAACAGTGATGCATGTAGATTTACAATAGGATATAAAAAAATAACATTATTGCATGTATGTTTAAGAAATAATTGTGTCAGTATTATTGAGAGGATGAACAATAATCTCATTAAAAATATTGCCGGAAAATTTTAAAAAAGTCATTATCATGAGATTCCCGTAGCAAAGCTGGATTCATATTGATATTTGGACACGGGTACTCGATCTGTGTGTAAAATTTCGTAAGAATCAAATGATTGGCTGGCGTCTTCTCTAAGGGGTCTTTCCAGTGCGGATCTAAACAAAGTTTATTATAGACAGTCCCACCCTTTCGTTAATCGTTCCGTTTCAATTATAAGTTTTAATTTAAAATAAAAATGTCAGTTTATATCTTACATCAATTGCTAATTTATGCTACGAGTATATTAAAATGAATAATTCACGATCTCGTGCACTATCGTACGAGTAGCATCACTACACGATGAGGTTACGTTGGGTAGGATAGTCGTTCTTGGTACACGCTGGTCAAAATATTATAGGTTCTAAATAATTTTAAGCGGCTTCATTAAAAAAAAATGTATTTTTATTACTAACTCTAGTAAGGCTTTGTGTCATGAACTGTACGGAATGTCTTTTTTTATAGAATAGGGGGGCAAACGAGCAATCGGGCCTTTATACTATTACGGACGCCCAGGAACATCAACGTAATCACTATGCCGATGCGTTAACCTCCTCCCCGCCCAATGGACCACCGGCTACTCACAAGCCGCACGAAATGCGGCACCGAAGAGACCCCGGTCGTGCCGGTCGAATTCCACAGGATGTCGTGTCATGCACTGCGCATGCCTCCTCCATGGAGCCTCTTCCTCTTCCTAAAAATCGTCTAAAATAAATAAGGTAAACTTGACCGACTTATAATACTAGGATTCATCACGTAAATGAGCTCAAATTTTTTAGAAATTCTACACCTATAAGTGTTTTTGAGGCTGATAGTTTGTATGAAACTTCGTTGCTACTACAAGATACTGAGTGATAAGTGATTAATCCCGAATTATACGAGGGCAACACCACAAGTCACAAGCCTAGCTGGGTATTTTTACAATTTGTATAAAAAGTCAAAATTATTACGATAAAACTACTTTTACGGAAAATAATTAAATAAACCGCGTTAGAATCCGTAATGATAGTTCTATTGTAATGAGTAACATTCGCGTAAACTTAAGACATCAATAAGTCATAGTTACTTAAGTAAATATTGTCTATTTATTTTTACGAAATTATCCGTTGTAATTCAGTAATGCCTACTTACTAATTGTCATTAACCATGTACCTAAGGTACACTTTAATCCGTGTTTCGTAATGTTATGTGTCCTGATATTTACAGTGTAGCCTTTACTACCTATCGTGCCATAATTCGTACAGTTCTCATAACGATAATAAATCCAATGATAGCTGAATAATACAAATTGTGGTTTATGAAAGTGTCAAATCCTATAAACGTCCGTGGGTGCGTATAGATTGGTGGTAGATGTTATCATATGTATAGAATAATATAACATATATGGACTTATCAGGCCACGTTAGCCTCGCCCCGTACTGAGTAGATACGGAAACTTAAATATATATTTAGTTTAATCATCATCATCATCTTTATCAGCCCTTATCGCTCCACTGCTGGACAAAGGCCACTTTCAATGAACGTCAGGACGGCTGATCACGGGAAAGGTGCGAGTTGGACCAGCTACTGCACGGGGATCGTCTTCCCACCTGGTGAATGGTCGAGCAACATTTCGTTTTCCTAAACGCAGCCTCCACTCCAGAACTTAGTGGCCCATCTGCTATCTGATCTTCTGAGCGTGTGACCAGCCCATTGCCACTTCAGAAAGCTTATTCTTCGCGTGATATCTTTAGTCTTCTGCCCTATGACTTCGTTGCGAATTCTATCTTACAAAGAAACACCCAACATAGCACGTTGAATAGCCGCTGAGCTGCTATAAATTTGCGAACCCGTCCAACATTAAGTCCTATTCAATTTAATTTTTTTAATATTTTAAGATGTTCATTTTAGAAATACATATATAAACATTCAAGACTTAGGTGGGATTCCAACTGAGCCGAACGATCTTATATATACGATCCTAGATTATATATACGAGTAGGTATACGGATAGATTTATTCTGCGCAATTTAGCTGTAGGAGTATCGCCTGGATGATGCTGCAAAAACTACACGAAATTACTTCGCCAATTATTGATCCCAGCCTGTAATCCTTTTGCTATTTACCTGTAACATAACTCAGGCGTAGCGTGCGGCGCATGTTTTTATCAAGTTGAATACTGAAGGCGTGTAATCCTTATTCACATTCACTGAAAGACTAAGTAATAAAATGAAAGAGGACCCTTAAAAAATCTGCCATTGTTGTTACACATAAGATTTTTTAAGGGTCCGATGGCCTATCTTTTCTATCTTCTTTATTATCAATATATTGAGGCTGTACACGCTCGAAAAACATTATAAGCCCTATAAGCTCTGCGTACACAATCAAAGCCGATTGATGCCAGCTGACAGTCTAATTGCTGTTATGACAAAGTTGTTATTAACGATTTGGAATAATAAAAGACCGTGGAACAATAGTAAGATGTCGGGCTCCGCGCCGACGGCGGCTCGTAACTTTTACGGCTAACAATTAAAAAGTTACACAATAGGGTTGTAAATATGGCGATAAAATGTTCCATTAGGGTATAAAATAAAAATAATAAGTATAAAATAAACTCGTAAAAGTTATTCAATATAAATGGAGTAAATTTTGATTTTTCTATTTGAAAGGATTAACAGTAATATAGTACCTACATAATATCTGGTGGTAGGTAGTAACGCGAGTATTGCTGCTCACTTTTGTATCCAATAAGGTACCTTTATTGGAAACAGGTGGATGGATCTTTCTGGTGATTACCAATGCCCGTAGACATCAGCGTAAATGAAGGTATATGAGAGGTCAATAGTTCTCCCTCTCTCCTTCGTTCTATGGGTCACCGGATACTGACCAACCGCACTCAAACCGACAGAAGCAGTCATTTCACAGTGATGTCGTGTGAGCGAGAGGTGCCTCTCAGGTCGTGCCAGCCCAGTTCGGCTGCATGCTGAATTGCATTGCCGCAATCACTTGCAAATAATACAATATTATATAAGTAGACAATTACAGCTATTCCTAGTACTCATTAGTTTGATGAACTTAGCATGAAAGGCGTATGCTAATATCACTGAAAAAGGTTTACTGTAGTTTTGTGGATTTGGGGAAAGTGTTTGACAGTGTTGTATGAAAAAGATTTTGGGACACATGAACTCAGTTATCTGATTGATGGGGATGCATATATCCATCCGATCTACAAACACTAATCAGAATTATGAAAGGTGATTGTGAGAATATGGGCTTACAAATAAGTGTGTGAAAAAAACGAAACTATTAGTATGTGAAAGAGAAGTAACCAAAACGAACGTAAGGTTTGTGGTCGACGATGGTAGCAGCCAATAATTATGTATATCTTGGTTGTATTTTTAGCATAGAACGTTAGGGAATTTGCCAAAAGCACTTTTTTATTATGTGCTCATCGCGTAGTTTACGGTTTACTTTTTGGTCTTTCCTGCGTCCTCGGTTTTTTCCTGCAAAATTATATGCTCTTCGCAACGTTACTGTATGAAAATGATAGTTCAGTAAAGCAGAAAGTGCATGAAAGTAGAATAAACGCGATAGAGATGAGGTCCTTGCGATAGAGATGAGGACCCGTAGCTATCGCTGACCGTGTTCGCAATAATGATGTGTGAGAGAGAGAGAGGTTAGAAAAAAAGGCGTCGGTGTAAAAATGAGAAAGCACATGCTCCGCTGGTTCAGGCTTGTAAAATAATGGCAGATGAAACGTTAACATAATAAATATAACATGCGAATGAGGAAGGAGTTTATCGTCAAGTCTCTGACAACTCCTGGCGTGAAGATGCGTTGTCGTATGTATACTATTAAACTAACTGTCTCGTGTTCTAGTGGCATGTTCAATCACAGTCGTGAGGTCGCGGGTTCCGGTTCAGACCTATTCCTAATGGCTATCCGAAGTCAGGGAGTTGGCGGCGTTATACGCCTGTACCTCAGAGAGCACTTTAAGACATCGGTCCTACGTCAGATTTCTGTCGTGTTGTGTCGTGCCTTCTCATCAGAATAGGAGACAGAAGGAACCGGGAGTAGTACATTTTTTCATTGCGCATATACTTTTGCACTGTAACAACAGTCTTACGCAGTTGGCGAGTCTCTATAGGGATGGATGCCGTGGTCAAAATTCGGCTAGGACAACATATATATTAAAATGTGTATTATTGGAGTCTCATAACAACATATAACACAATTAACGGTAACTGTCGTTGCTAGGATACAAGTATCGTAATAGTTGCAGGGTACATCCTCAGATATCCCTCGTCGTTCTACATAAAACGTTTCATTGTGTTGTTCCAATCACTCGAGTTGGGTCTGCGAAAATATATCGGTGATTTGCAAATCGCGGCAGCGGCTATTGTTACAGCATAGAGATCTCCCCGCATTATAAAGATTACGATAAATTGCTATTCGGAAAAGATTAATTGTTGTTTAGGCAAACTTTTTGTTAACAATCGGCCGTAAATAAATCTTAAAAATTCTTTTATCTATGTGAAAAAATAAACTTATTGCATGATACATAACGTATGTACTACCCACGTAGAATAATTCTGTTAATTTTCATTTGAATGGTTTCATTGTACGATAATAGTAAATAAATAAATTATAATAGAACAAACATTAGAAAACAAGCTTTTATTGAAATAAATTAAAAAGTTTCTTGCTTGATGTCATTTTAAATTTACTAATTTAAATTAGTAAATTTAAGATGACACTATTATTGTAGTTTATGTTATTCACAGATTATCATGAAAACTTAACGGTACTAGGTACTTGTGCAAATTTTCAATACAAAAAAGTGGTTGAGAGTTGCAAGATTAAAAAAATGTGTTCCCTACATGAGAAAATGCGGAGCTAAATAAGATGTTAAAATAAGCAGATTATTGTAAATGGTGGTAATAAAACAACCTTCATTACAAGAGCCAGACAGCGGACAAGTAGATGATACTTGTTCCTACTAACTATTGATTGAGAAAATTTTTATAGGTTTGCATATCAATTATTTTTTTGCCATATTTCGTGAAATATCTGTACTAGCTGCTAGTGTATTATGTTTTATATTCCCACCCTGCACTGCTCACATAAAGCCAGGATAGACTAAATATTAATATATTTACACTTTAAAGAACTTTCCAACATCAAGACATATTCAGGCAAGTTTATTCTCTCGTGACCATAAAATAAACCGCAATAAAGTCCGTGAAGTAGTTTCATGTGCGTAAGTAACATTCCCATAAAGTTGAGAAATTATAAAAAATCTACTCTACGTACTACTTGCGCTCTTTATTTCCGGAACTCGTTTTTTGTATTTATTTTTTTTAGACCTGAAATTATGCTGTGGATGCGAAGAGAAGTCCAATTACAGCTTCACCAGATAGCTGTGAGTAGACTTGGGGTCATAAGAGGGACCGACATCCCTCTCCCTCCCGCAGATGGGAGAGATGCATCCCGATATGAGAGTGTTTCTAACAGCTAATTTAACTATTACAATAAAATTATTTTATGAATTTCATCGCGGTTTATTTAATATAATTACGCAATTAAATCCGTAAAAGTAGTTTTATTGTAATTTTATTAAATAATAATTAAAATAAAATAATAATATTAATAAATTAATCTAACATTCGCGTAAACGAAAGACAGCTAATTTTACTTTTATTATCATGGCCAGAGGGACCGAGAGGTCCCTCCTCCCCCCACTCTGACGTCTGGGGTAGCTCGCGCGCGGTTGCTAAGGTGGCCTCGGCGCCGACGTGAACGTTTTATTTTATAATTAATGTTAATTTGGCAATATTTCAGTACTCTCTGTGAAACATGAAAAAATACAAAAAAAAAACCTTCGCTTTTGCCTTAGTTTTTCCCCTGAAATGTTGGATCATTGAGACATACATACACTTTAATACTGAATAGTTATGCTCAGACATCAAAAGTGGCTACAGAATGACTGCAAAAAATTTGAAGGAGGTTTTTCATAGAGGATATATATAACATATTCTAGATGAATAAAAAAGGAATTTACTTAATTTTCGTACATAATTCATTTGAATACGACGAAAGTTCTTGTATTAAATAAACAAGTTGGAATATAATCATTATCATTCCATGTGGCTCTAAAAATATCTGTATGTATCTTCTATATTTCAATTTGTAGATTTTGCTGCCATTTTCTTGCTGCTGGTATCAAATGATGTAGTTCGAATAAGTCTCCCGGGAAAAATTTTATTCCGCGTTAAATTATATTCTCGCCTCTGTGGAGTAACGGTGCGGGTGTCGCCTGTTAAGACCGTTAGCTGCGTGGGGTTTAGGGTTCGATGCCCAGGTCGGGCAACTATTATGAAATGTTTTACAGATTATTCTGAGCATACATTACATTGTCCGGGATTGAAATGTGCCCGAAGTGGCCCTAGACTTGCCACCTATGACATCATGCGCGTAAGTGCCTTGGCTAATCGTGGGTGTTCTAGTATGTCTACTGGACTTACGAGTTATGGATGTACGAACACACCCAGCCAAACTCTTCAGGGAAATCAGGCATGAAGGTACTCTTACTTTTTAAATTATGTTATATATTACACAAACGATCCGCCGAAATGGAGAAAATCCGTCTATTTGGAGAAAATCGATCACGAACTCCCCAATGCTGTTTGTAACAGCACTGGGTACTTTGTTTTATAACATTTATTTGGAATAAGTAAAAAGTAGCTAGTACTTACGACTACCATTTATCTGGATTATCCCAAAAACAATGAACGTAAAAGATCACTGCAAAAGTATCATCCATTTTGCGCATAATAACCACCCAAATCCGGAATATGATAATGTAATTAAAATGTGTTGTAAATCAAAACTATTATACACTAAATCCATTATAAGCACCCGTTATCGTTTAAAACCACGGCCCGAGCGAATTATGTTTTAATTACAAACTCTATAGTTATAGCACAAGCCCTGCAACCAAATCGTCATTAGTTCATTTTAATGTAAACTGACCGCGATGAAAAAGCCCCAGTTAAATATTCATATATGTCATCCGTTAGTGGCGGGGGAGCATCACGATACACGGAAATGTCAAACTGTTTATAATTGGATTAGGAAATAGGGAATAGTCGCATGCGTAGGGTCAATTACAGACCTATACATTATTCCGAAGCTACTTACATGAAACATAAAGTGTACAAAAATATAAAGCATGAGATTTATTGCTTTCCACTTTGGGAAATAGTCGTGGGTTTTTGTACTGGCGGCATACTGTAGAAGTGAAGAAAAAAACCTAACGCACAGTGACTTACCATACGTAAAGATACATAATGTAAATCAGCCTGTACATAAATAATGTAAGCATACCCTATTTATAGACATATAAGGCCGTGTATATTTCAAGGCAATTGTTTTACACCGGGGTTTTAGAACATTTAGTTTTTTTTTTGAGCTTGTAGGCTTTGAGATAAAAATCGAAGTGCCTTGGTAATGCCGCTCTATGTTTTCAGCTTTGTGTAAGCCTAAGCCTTCTAAACACCTTTCGGATAGAGAGATTTGCGTACGTTGTGTGAGTCGTAGATGTTTTTAAAATAAAGTTCCACAAACTTGCCATAGATTTTTTTTAATTAACATTGCTCAAGCCTTATGCCATTTGCTTCAAAACTACAAACGTTAATTGGTAATTATATAATTCTGCCTTTAACAATTAACAACTGACATTTTTATTTAGAAAGACTAATATTTTTTGAAAAATCTGGAATAATAAAAGAGTAGAAATAATTATAATAATATCCAAAAAAAGGAATTAATCTTGTACAGTAACCGAATTTCTAAATAAGAGAAAAGAAAATCGTATTTCAAAAACTATTCAGAAAAGAATTATAAAATCTAGAGATTCTTATGGGTTAAAACATACTCTTTCACCGACATTTCGTTGGTTCAGTCCTTATAGGACACCCCGTTTAGGAACTGTGGAGGGACGGGAAAGATTGAAATAGGGAAGTATAAGGACATATACGTTATCAATTAGAATTACAATTAGAGCTGGGGTCCTTGTGTCACAGTGTTCAAACTAAAATATTTTTCGTTCATAAAAGTACAAATTGTAAATTGTCTGTCCATGTTTCCTAGTGTCAAATTAATTATGTCACAAATGTCTATTTGTTTTTCTAAATGTTCACTGATTCTTTATAAAAGTACAATTTTAAGTACGGACATCGGCATAATATTTATAGGGACGTTCATGGGCGTCGTTAATCGTAGAAAGGGTCCGATTTTTAGGCACCTCTGAATTGTATTTTTTTCCTTTCTCGTTACGTTACAATTCGCACCTGCATCAGACAAAGCAAAGTATCGACAATCAGCAGACATTGAAATATAATGCCGACACTATTTTACTGTTAAACAACCAAAATGTCGGTGTATCGAATACGTGCGGGAACCGCAAATAATATGGTCCAGCGAACGGTCCAAACACAAATAGCAACGGCCAGGCTATTTATTTTACTGCCGCGTTGTTTTCCACTACTTTATTACTAGACTTTATAACGAACATTGGCATAAAGCATTAACAGAGTTTCAAGAGGGGAGGACACGAGGTGATTACTTACCGCAGGAGGGTCTCCGACGATTACGTCGGCGAGGAGAGGAGGAAGGCCTGCGAACGACGCATGGGAGTGCGGTGAGGGTGCTATGCGCAGCTTATGCCACCTCTCTAATTGGAGCCACGAGTTAGGGTGGGCACCGGACCCCATTGCACGTTCCCAACATCGAAGGGGGCTGATCTAGGTTGTCGGATCGGTCCCTCTATTTTGTAGGAGCTTGGTCTTTACGAGGGACTGGCCATTCGCCGAGGTGCCCTGTTGCTAACAGATCTGGTGCACCTCAGTTTAGGCGGCTGACGGCAACCGTGGGGTTTTAGTTGGTATTCGGTTCATCCGCGAGTCCTACACACCCATCAGATCTCATCCAAAACCGGTGGCAGTGCGTAAATGTATTTCCCCGCGAAACCAAAAAAAAAAAGCATTAACAGAAAGTACTTTACTAAACTAAAGTAAAGAAAACGTTTATGTGACACTCACATGATACCGCCATGAAGTGACATCTTCTGTATCGCGTGAGAAGTCGGTGACCTATTGGAGTGGAGGAGGAAAGAACGGCGACGCACCGGCATTGTAATTATGTAGATGTTCATGGGGTCGGTATTTGTAAAAAGGCATCGGTTTGTAGTACGTGAACACTATAAAAGAGGTAAGCGTACTATTACACATGCGACATGCAGACGGATATGTAATCGCTGATTACGATTGGTTGATCGTTGGGAGTAACTACTTTGACTTTGAATTGAAGGCGCCTATTATTAGCAGGATTGGAAATGAAAATAATAGTGACAAAAATGATCATGACATAGCATCTCAAGCTTTTGTTTATCCATTGTAAAACGGAGACATCTGACGATCTGAAATCTCATCTTATAAGTAATAAAAAATTTAGCTGAAAATTGATTTATTGGCCCCTAAATGAGTAGCGCTATTCGGTTTTGTAGAAGTCACATCCTGGCAAGAATAAAGATTCATTTTAATTATTAGTAATAATTATTTGGTGATAAAAGACTTGCTGTTAGGATGAATAATGTATTATAATAATTTAATTACGAGAAAAAATGTGTGGTTGTTACGTACGTGATAAAAACGGCAATAATACGTAACTAGACCTCACTTCTGGGTGTTCAGCAGTAGCAAAAGTTACAGCTAATGTAAATAAAAGTTTCAAATCTGGAAAAAAACGAGACCTCGAGAATATTTAGGAAGAACGTCAATACAAGATTGTGCTGACAGGGGAAATGTTCCCTTTGGAACCGATGGCAGGTCTGGTGCTCTGTTGTTAATTGTTCAGGATATTTTATTGCAGGATGTCTGCTGCCGGGTAGGGAAGTATTCATCGTTTCCGATCGCTTGGCATCTCAGGGTGTTCCAAATTCGCATCTTAATGAGCGAACTTAAGGTCCTTCGATCAGTATAATTGATCGAATACCTAGTAAGGTAATTCTCTCATGCCGGAACATCTTGCACTACTTATAACTAGCCACGCCCCGCGCTTTCGGACCCATAGACATAATCAAACCATGTTTGTAACGCGAAATTTTATTTATTAGGTCTTAAATTATAAATTTGTTTATTTATGTCATGGTCACTCCCCGCGCAAGCTATCTCGTCTATCACAGAATTAAGAGAGGACCCACCCTCATTCTACAAGCCATAAAAGATTAGATTGAGATCATTCATCAAGATCAACATTCAACACGCACCGACCTTTATTGGCAAGCGTGTGCGTGTTTATTGGCAAGCGTGTGCGTGTTTACTCATTAGATTGGAATGGACTATGGGGAACATATACCCCATAATTCCATTTTTGAAGTTATACTTATATTGGCGCGTTAGTGACAAATGATGAGAGTACATTTTTACGATGCGCGCGCACACCGTTACAAAGAACCGACACACTGAAGTTAGCTATAGCCAACATTTTAGTCTTTAAAAAAAGCGTATAGTACGTCTTTGTTCATTATACTAAATCTTTCAATGTGTTAAATACCTTTTTCTATTGTTAGTGTCGTTTTCTACAAATGCAGAACAAGGCGAAAGATATTTTTTTAAAGATTGTTATCCCGTTACGCCAAAGAGGTATAAATTTAAGTAAGAAGTACACACACTTTTTTTAATTTGTTCTATCTAATATATACTAAATAATATTTTTAATACATTTAATTATAATACAATAAATAATACTAAAATGAAGCCCTTAAACTTTTCGTTATTGGCGGGATGTTCCGGTGGAGCTATGGAAATTGTAATTTCAAAAGTATGTTAAATTTGAATGTATATTTAACAAAAACATCATAACAAAAGAACTCCCGAATGTTTGAATATAAAGGAACATACGATAATTTTTGTATCGACTTATAAGAATGGCAAATAGAAAATGGCTTCTCCGTTCTCATTTTGTCTTGTTTCTTTATTTATTTACTTATTCACCAGCACTTAGTAGGCGATATAAGTGGGTATTACTGTTGTTGTACCCACAGTTGGAGCATTTGATGACTATCAGTGCCCATAAACATCTGCATAACAGTTTTGCAGACTTGTTTTTAGCTCCTTCTGTGGCTATGGGCGAACGAAAACTCGCAAATCGCCCGAAACTCGGAAAGCAGTTTAGTTGCGTTCGTAACATATAAGCGAGAAGTGCCTCTACAGTCCTGCCGGGCTAATTAGGCAATAAAGCTCTTACACAGCCTGCAATACAAATACAACTTTTTTGTCACTTTTACTATACAAAATATCAGCCGATGTGCATTTGGAGAAGCATCATCGATCCAACGCCGACTACTGCATGGACATCGCCTCTAGATATCAATTTAGAGATTAATTTAACACATTAAATAGAGAAACTGTTATTAATAGGTGTGAGACCGAACAGGCCGAAAGACACGACAGAAATGTATGAAATTAACCGAGATAGATGTGAACGTGAAAAACAATGTCGGCTCTACGACAAGAATACTTTACTAATTCTACGATTAATTTTTAAAAGAGCTGAGATGCGCTAAAATAAGTGACGCTATTTGCTATTTTATATAAATTCATTCCATTATGAGATGTTCAAAAGTTAGACACTACACTTAAAGGGAAATACTACCAAGGGTTGGTTATAATTATTATAAAAACTTCAGCTTTAAAACTACATGGTATTCACACGTGAAACTGTAACTCAACTGCCGGAGTGCTAGACATTATCGCTACAACTGAAACCTCCCTATCTTTAGTGCAATACATGTGAAATATCGACAATAATCCAGGAGTCGGTGACATACTTTTACTTTTTAACAGTAGAAACTTCCTTATGTTCCCTAGGTGTGACTACGCATGTCCGTGCATGTCAGTAGATAATCCTGCCCTAGTATTCAAGACATACCTTAGTTGCAGCTCAACACTAACTCATAATACAGAATTCTATACCGCGTTTTTTCGTTTCACTGTTGATTCTTTTCAAACTCATTCCCTGCTTATGAGAGAAGACCGAGAATTTAGGATGTATATCCTGTACAATGTTTTGTAAAAATAGTGTAAGTAAAAACCACGTGTGGTCTTAAAGCATTCATAGCAGAAGTAGCAATGCAGTATGAAAATAGTGTCATTTATTGCATTATTAATACTTACTTTATTAATAAATAATGAGCTCTGGACTCCTTTCGGAGGGATTGGCCCTATCTAGCTCTAACCAGAGTGGTATGGAAAGAGGGTAGAGAGGCTTTGCTTAGTAGTGGGACACACCAGGCCACTAATAATAATAAATAATATGTATGTTTGTATACACAGATAATACACAAATATGTTGAACGAGCCAGAGAAGTTATCGAGAAGTTCGGTCGTTATTTTATGTTTCGCTTCTTTTGAAGATAATAATGTGACGCCACCCGTCTAAAGTTTGCTTCATATAAAAGTTTATCTATCTATTCCTAAAGATTGAGTACAACGAATCTCAGTTCACTGCTCTAGTTTCTATTACAAGTAGGTACATTTCATCTACCGCTCTGGTATAATTTGAGTTGAAAATAGTTTCTATAAGTGGTTGCAAGGCGGAAAAGTAAATGAAAGTGGAAAAATAAAATAATGTAAAGCTGAAGAACTTGTTTGATTGCTTGAATGCGCTAATCTCAAGAAATATTTGTCCAATTTCAAAAATTCTTACAATGTGAGCTAGCCAATGATGGAGGAACTCTATAGGCTATATGCCATCACGGTACGACTAATATTATCAGACTTACTTAGTGGTTCCGCCAGTCTGGTGCCAGTATTTAATAATAATAATAATATCTGTGGACTTATAACACCACGCTAGCTAGCCCTGTGTTAAGTACCGTAGTACTTCCCCACCGGGCTTAGTAGCGTGGGGTGAACCCATGCGAAGCCGATTGAACCTAGGGGGATCTTTGCACCCCTCGTATAAGAAGTGGGGGCTTAAAAATCAGGAGGAAGAATCGCTCTTGGTACCCCTGTTATAGGAAAAGGTGATCTAAGAGCAACAGGAGGTGGCGCTTTTGCGCACGGGGCCCATCCCATTGCACTGTCCCAAAATCGGTGGGGCTGTCCTGTAGTGCTGGGCAACCCCGTCTGTGCAGGTACAGTTTGTCCCTTAGC
Organism: Eumaeus atala; assembly: GCA_017140195.1. Classification (NCBI taxonomy): domain Eukaryota; kingdom Metazoa; phylum Arthropoda; class Insecta; order Lepidoptera; family Lycaenidae; genus Eumaeus; species Eumaeus atala. Next base: position 154,605 of record JAFELO010000054.1, on the reverse strand, counting down.
GGGCTGACTAGCCGTCGAGACGCCCTGATGATTGTTGTTCCAGGGCACCTCAACAAGGGCGGCACTGATGGCACTCGCGGTGGTTTTTGTGGGTATTCGGCACTATCATATGCAGCGAGTCCCACACACCACTGAAAACCACCCAGTGCCGGTGAAGGCGCGTAAATGCTTTTCCCCGCGTCAACAAAAAAAAAAGTACCGTAAGGACTTGTGTTACAGGTACTTGACAACGGAAATATAGTTAATATGTTTTATAAATTTAAGAAATTTTATATATTTAAGATTTTTATTATAGAAATACATATACATATATAAACCTCCATGACCCAGGCGGGACTCGAACCCGCGGCCTCTCGCGTAACAGGCAGACTAACCGCCACGTTACCAAGGGAGCCAGCCGGTCATCAATTATTTAATAAACTTATTAAATATATAATAACTATATTTAATTAATATATATTATATAAGTATTTAATAAATATATAACAACAGTAGGAGGCAAGCGTGAAATAGATAGCAATATAAAAGGTATATAGAACAATATAAGAAAGATGTGTAAGGAGTAGAAATGGTCGCATAGTCTATTGATACATTATATTTGTCGCAACCACATCATTAGTTCATGACCCACTGACCATTGTATTAATCCTAAGGAGCTTACATAGGGACGTGCTAATTAACTTACTCGGTGCGTAACAAGATAGGATGGTATTAAAAAAAGTTACGTTACAGCTTCGCAAATTAACTTTAGCGGCCCCGTTGGTTCACTTGCGTGTATATTCAGAATAAGCCTTTTCTTCGTTGAAACCCGTCTGGGTTTGAATAGATGTTATTTTAGAAATACGGACTCGTACTTATGTGTGTTCCGTTTTTCCCCATCACTAGGAAAATATTTATAGTTTTTGTATTCACGAGCAAAAGGACATATATTTATAGCAGCGGTATCTGTTTTCCCACGATAGTGGCGTCTGTGATTCTGTAAATCGATTAAATATGGATACAATTCACAACATAGCCTAGGCCATATAATTACATCGCACGACAATAATTAATTATCATTGTAACGGCGTGTCATTTCGCTGGCGATTAATTAGCGGCTATGACTGTCAAATTCAGTTTGACAGTCATAGCGGACGACGTGTTACAATCGATGGATGCTTGCTAAATCGGCTTGTATTAACGTGTGAGGAAATGTTGTATACCAAAATTTGGGAAGAGGTAGTGCCATGCTGCGTTGGTGGAGGTAGTGCCATGCATAGTGCATTACACTACATCCTCCTATGCAACGGAATTGGGCGGGCACGACCGGGGAGGTACCTCTCGCTCACATAATACGGCCGTAAAGCGTCATCTTCAGTGGCACGTTTCGTGCAGTTTGTGAGTAGCCGGTGGCCCACTGAGGGGGGTAAAGGAGGGCAACGCATAGTTATTGTAATTATGTGGATGTTCGCGGGCGTAGGTAGTCGTAAAAAGGCTCCGATTGCTCGTTTGCCCCCGTTTGTGTGTGTCGGGGCAGAGAGTATCATTGAATATCATAAAGTCTGGTGCCGTCGCTGTATTTTTATTTTTTTACTTTTAAATCATAAGAGGGCAAACGAGCAATCGAAGCTTTTTGCCATTGCAATAATGACATTCGCATGATTGTTACTCAGGTGCGTTGCCCTCGTAGCATCGCCCAATGGGCCACCAGCTACCAACAAACCGCTCGAAACGTGACAGCGACGCTGTCACTTTACGCCGGTATCAAATGAGTGAGAGGTACTTCCCCGGTCGTGCCGGCCCAACTCCTTTGCACAAGAGGATGTAGTGTCATGCACTATGCACGGCACTACCTCTTCCTTAAAGCGAACCAAATGGGAAAATCAATGGGTATGTGTACTGTCACAAACTGCACTAAACCCGCCAGCGTAGCCGCCCGCCATTTTCTAGTGCCAGTATTGTGTAAACATGGCATAAGGTGCCTCATGCTTACATAATACCGGCTTGACAGCTCCTAAAGTTTCGGAAACTAAGTTCTTCCTATTGCAGCATTATTTTCGTTGTCCTAGTTAAAAAAGGGTTTGACGTAAGTCAAGAGTTAAATTTGGTTCATAGTGTCAAAGCTATATCGTGCGACTTGGGATGCATGAGGTATAACGTGTATTTTCGTTTGGGGACTTAAATCTAAAATGATATCTGGAACAAGTGTCACATAGGTCAGCTCGGAATAAATATCACATGACCCAGAGTCCTAAGAGCCATACTAAAAACAGACACAGACTTCAGCACAGGGGTAGTCAACCCTGAGGAACGTTTAAACGTATTTTAAACCTTTGTAAGTTATAGATCATGTTCGTATGTGTGTGTGTTTTTTTTAACTCTTCATTGAACGCTAATCCATGTTTATATCATTCGTCAGTCGAAAGGCCATCCCGATCCATGCATGTACCTACGTATGAATAAATGAATGAAATATTCTCCTGTGTGCACAATATAAAAGGAACACATACAATTGATGTGTAAAGTACAATATGTATTAGGTAATTAAGATTTTTAGGTTTCGTAGGTAGGAATGCCTACAGCTAGATTTTAAAGCTCATTAGAATATCATTGGGCCCCCAAAGGCTCACCGGATACTCACAGACCGTACGAAACGCTACACTGAAGGTGTCACTCTACGGGGGTATTGTGTGAGCGAGAGGTATCTCCACGGACGTGCCGGCCCAATCCGTCCGTTGCAAAGACTGTTAGAAAACTTGTCAGTAAGGAAAGTATTTTAGCGTTTGGACGATATTCACTCCTCAAGGGGGCGAAATGAATGTTAAAAATTGGAATGAAAGTACGTTATTTTTACTCATAGAGACTGGAAACTTTTATAAAGCTATTCCTTTGTATTTAACACGCGTGAAAACAGCAAATGAAGCATTTTGAAACAATTTTTCAAATATTTTCACGAAACAGACACATGCACGGTTAAAACAGCGTCGAGCAATTATTTAATTACGAAATATAACTCAACATGTATGAAACACGAAATTTGAACGTTACATCAGGCTTATCACAGGATTTCCTGGTCGGTCGATAAGAAAACAAATACGTAGGTAGTTTTAAACAATTTATCCTTGATGATTAACCATTAATTAATTACCTCGAACTAAACAAACCCATACAACATCAATGCAATGAAATGATAATAATAATAGACAAAGAGTTACAGTTGTATATATGTTTACAATAATATAGTTTCCTTATCCGCTTACAACTTAATATAGTTCAGTATAATACTGACTCAATAAAGTTGGCAATCTATGTTTCATTTATGTACCGTATCACAATGTGCTTGGGTTTATAGGTTTATGTGTTTAGTATTCTTTGCGCGAATAGCGAAATCGATAGTATACAGGCGGACTGGTGAGACATTTTCATCACTCATGGAAGTAAAACATTTTATTTGATATAGTTGAAAAAGATATTATGTAGAATAATGTCTAAAATCGTATAATCGTATACTCTGGTCACTGTAATCTGTCAGTAGTGTGTGAAGCAGGCGTTTCACGCCTCTGCCGTCTGCGGCCATAGCGTCATTATTAATATTGTATAAACACATTCAGTAATTTGTAATAGAATTTGGTAAAAGAGGTGTTTTTTTATTACATAATTTGAATGAGAATCGAGCAATGAACGATCCTACTGCAGTGATGAAAATGACTCATAGCATAGGAGGACAAACGAGCAGACGGGGTCATTTGGTAACTACCGCCGTCTATAAAATATTCATATATATATATATATATATATATATATATGCGCTGCCCTTCTTCGCCTTATCCCCCCAATGGACCACCGGCTACTCACGCGACAGCATAGCTGTCACTTAATGGCGGTGCCATGTGAACGAGATGTACCTCCCCAGTTGTGTCGGCTCAATTTAGCTGCAATACCGCATGTCACTAATACACACCGTACAAAAAAATGTAAGCGATAGGTGGTATTTTAACAAAATGCAGGCAATTTATAGAAAGGACACAGCATAAAAGAACAAAACTCATCCCCATAGATAATTTACGACTTTCAAGCTTTAACTGTACACAATAAGGTATATAATGGTGCACATGGCATTCAGTGATAACACGTTGAATGTGTCAATTAGCTGTGTTCAGCGCACACAACACTAATGCCGCATATTGTTGACGCGTCGAGACCGATGGCACATCACCGCCTATCAGTGAATAGATACGTTGCACTCACGTACTGAGAACGTGATTGAAATGATCTTTGCTGATATAGACTTTCATTTTGGACGGTGATTGTCGGCTACCATCTGAAAATGATCCCTCGTATTGACTATTATATTAGGACAATTGAGTTCTAAATAAATTGGCCCATTGCAGGGGAAAAAAACTGGGTAATGCATTTGCATAGTAATAATGCGGATGTCAATGGGCATCGGCAGTCGTCTGATTGCTCGCTTGCCCACCCTACACTATGTATATAAAAACAGGTACAAGTCATTTACACGAAAAAATCAAAAATGCAAATGCATAGTGCATGACACTACATCCACCTATGCAACGGAATGGGGCCCGACCGGGGGGATG
>JAFELO010000054.1:129285-140391 GCA_017140195.1 Eumaeus atala | reverse complement strand
ATCAACCTCACACCCACAAGAAGAAGCGGACTAAAAACTAACAATATCTTCAGTTTAGTCTTTGAGTTGAGCCAGATTCTGAGAAGGACATTGCGCATTCCCCACCATGGTTAAAAACCTTGTCGTGGCGGTGGGGCTTAGTAGCCTCAGCGCCACGACAAGGTGAACCCAGGCGAAGCCAATTGAACCATGGGGGATCTTTGCACATCTCTTATAAGAAGAGGGGGCTTAAAGATCAGGAGGAGGAATCGCTCAGTACCCCTCTTATAAGAAGAGGAGACCTAGGAGCAACAGGAGGTGGCGCTTTTGCGCACTACGCATGGGGCGAGGATGGGAACCTTACCCCATTACACTATCCCAAAGTCGGTGGGGTTGTTCTGTAGTGCTGGCCAACCCCATCTGTGGAGGTGTAGTTGGTCCTTTAAGGGGCTGACTAGCCGTCGAGGTGCCCTTATAATTTTTGTTCCGGGGCACCTCACCAAAGGCGGCACTGATGGCACTCGCGGTGGTTTTTGTGGGTATCATCATATCATGTGCCGCGAGTCCCACACACCACTGGACCCCACCCAGGACCGGTGAAGGCGCGAAAATGCGTTTCCCCGCGTCAAAAAAAAAGGACATTGCGCATTCGGAGAATTCGTTGTTCTATAGCTTAATAGTTATATATAAGGTAATCATAGACGCTTAAACATTTTAAACGGCCGTCTGGATCAGTTGGTAACATGGCGGATAATCCGCGTGTTACTCGAGTCGTGTTAATCGAATGCCGCCTACGTCATGTATGTTTATCTATATAACATATGTATTAATATATTAAATACAGGGTGTCCATTGGCAGATTTCAAAGTTTGAACGAACGTAGTTTCTGAACGCAACACGGTAGAGGGGCACGTCATTGCAGCGCAAGCGTTGCGGAATTTTTAGTAGGCATGGAACAGTGGAGTAGAGAATATCGCGCTTCTGCCGTCGAGGCGTACATTACGAGTGGACTATCACTGTCTGTGACACGCCGTCGGCTTAATAATCGTTACGGTATTCGTCGATTACGTAACGGACCATCGATCCACCTTATTCAGCCATGGGTGTCAAGGTATAAAACCTTAGCTATAAAGCTACAGGATCAATACTGGATAGACCCAGGCCAGGACCTGCATCATCGGCAGCCACGGGTGAAAATGTCTTTGTGGTTGAAAACCCCGTTTATCACTATGTCCGCGTTCATCTACACTAGGAATTAGAAAATCAACTTTGCATGTAATAATGCGAAAGGAACCCAAGTTCCATCCGTATAAAATTCCAATGGTCCAAGATTTCAATGACACTGACTATGCATTAAGAAAAAATTATGCGGAGACGATGTCAGTGTGATTTCGCACTACTATAAGAATGGGTAAAATATTCTTTAGGAACGAAGCTCACTTTTATATCGGCGGCTATGCGAATAAACATAATTTCCATCACTGGGACGTACGGAACCCAAAAAAAAAAATGCATTAAGAGCCTTTACATGAACCGAATGTGCAATAATGCATCTGCAATAATAGGGCCGTATTTCTTTGAAAGTGACCGTGGTCAAACTGTAACAGTGAATTCAGAGAGATATGCCCATATGACTTTTTTAGAGTAGAACTACAGAATAGTTCATCCTTCAACCGAAACACATGGCTTAAACAAGATGGGGCCACGGCTCCAACTGCGAATCTGTCCATGAATGCAGTGCGGCAGTTATTTCCAGAAAAAACCCTGGCTACCCGGATCACTAGACTTAAGCCCATGTGACTTCTTCTTATGGGGTACTTGACATCTATTGTTTACAAAAGCAATCGAGCCACTGTGACACAACTGAAAGGAAATATTCGATCTAAAATCAACAGAATTCCACAGTCCTCTCTATAAACGCGTCTTTGAACACAAGCTTGCTGGAGTCGAAGAGAATGGAATAGAATACAACTTTGAACACAAGCTTGCTAGAGTCGAAGAGAATGGAATAGAATACAACTTTGAACACAAGCTTGCTGGAGTCGAAGAGAATGGAATAGAATACAACTTTGTTTAGATAATAAGAGTGTATCAGAATTGAATGCGGTCATTTGGAGAACGTAGTTTTGAAAAAAATAATTCTGCATTTTCAAATTAAATTAAGCGCTTTTTGGATAAGTAGTGTAGTTTTCTTCTTACAATGTAAGAAACATTGAAATCTGCCACTGGACACATTGTATATTTCCATTGTCTAGTCTGTAACACAAGTCCCTTCGGTATTTACCACAGGGTTACATCAAAGTGGTTTGATAAGTCCACAGATATTATTACTATATTGTTATATCATTATCGTTACTTATCCAGAAATACAAATACAATGTAAATATCAAATAGTTTTAAAAGATTTAATTTTAAATTACCTCTTGGTATGATTTAGAGATTGTGTGGTGCATCGTTACGTCTGCACGCTCTAAAACCGGATGACCTGATTTCGATCCCCACCGGCTTGCTTGACTTTATGATTTTGACCCCACCGGTTCCCACCTAGGACATATGGCAGTGCGCATATGCATTTCAGCATTACGGAAAAAAAAAGAAAAGAAATGGTTTGAAGATTTAACATTGTTTTTTTAACAAAAAATTTCACATGTATCTACTTGGATTTGGCAATACCACTCTACGTTGAAGGAAAACATAACGTGAAGAACTTACGTGCGTGGCATGAATAAGAATAATTACTAGCGAGCCATGATTTTATTCGTATATATTAGTTTTTATTTGATGTTAGTAAGAGGTAGTGCCACCAGGTACCTCTCGCTCACATGACACCAGCGTAAAGTGACAGCTTCGGTGTCGCGTTTCGTGCGGTTTGTATACAGCCGGCCCATTGGAGGGTACATTTTATCCAATAAAATAAGTTTTCTCGGCTACTCTTGGATAGATTTTAAGAGGGCGAAACCGCGGTGCAAAATCAATATGGTACATCAGACATATCTCATAATCCCAATTTAAATATATTCCACCATACCTGTTGTTTTGCAATGAAACATGTAATAAGCATATCCTGGAGATACAGGAGTGGCGCGGTGGGGAAGTGTGGTGAGCCATGTCCATTTAAAAAAATCATTTCACTTTTTAGTAATAAACTATTTTCCTACACTAAACTGGTTTGCAATCCTCTTTAAGTTTATTACCTTGTCTGTAGACAGATGTCAGAACTCCCACACAAGTGGTTGGCATATAAAAATAATATAGCTTTTAACATGATTAACATTTCATAAAATCGCAACCAAGGATATAAAAAATAATTTGCACTTTTGTTACAAAAACAAACGAACAGCTGGTTACCTTGATCTATCGATGTTTAAACATTTAGCAGAAATAATATAGATTAGTTACACATGGAGACCTGTTCTATGGCTCTTTTTCAGTTCTGACATTATGTGAGACTATTTCGATAGGCATAATGTATGTCGGTGTATATCTAGTCACTACAAATGCCTGGTACCCTGATGATGTGATGTTCGGGGGCCCCTTACCAAAGAAAGTGCGTTTCCCCACGTAAAAAAAGAAAAAGAAGGAGGACTGGAGTAATGTGTTTGAAACCGCGAGACTCTGCTAGTTCATAATAATTTATTAGAAAAAGTAATATAATCCGCATAGTTTGTACTAATGTTATGAGGTGGTAAAGTTCATAACTATGTTTGTAACGCATAATAGGATATAATTATCATGGCTTTTTTCTTCTAACAGAAAACTACAATTATTCAGTGGTGACCTTCATTGGTTCGAGAAAACGATGGTATGGCCAGGCCATTATTTTGCTCGACTTGGCGGGGTCACAGTACTGCCCCAGGTCATTAATTCAATCAATCGGAATATGATTGAACTGATTTAATTTGTGATGCCCAACAGCACGGATCGGCTAGTAGTGCACAATTATTGATATGCAAAGGTATGAATGATGAGTTAAATAAATTTTACATTTATTATTTTAGATTATTGTAAATATATATTATTTAAAATAAAATAAATATACGTAGATTGAAATCATAAATAAAATTCGCGTCGTGTCTGCTACATGACAACTGTATATGTACCACGGAAATGTCCTATGCCTGTCGAGTGTCATGAAGTGTCATATTTTATGCGATCAAATATTTTAATGCGGTTTCTAGTACAACGTGCATAATTCAGGTTCGAATTCTTTAATTTTATTACAATTTGGAAATATAGCAGATGAAAATGTGCAGATTTAACATAAAACGCTATATTAAGTTCATACCTGAACATTATAATCTTACAAAATTAATACAGATCTGTAAATAATTTATCTTTCGATCCCAAGAAATGAATTGGTTATCTTGGAATAGCACAGCTAGTTGTGTACATATTCTGAGACGCATACAGACAATTTTGGTGTTCCTTCGACATCATAAACATGTCCCTCGAGGTAATATATAATGTCATTTACAAATTTAGTTTACAAAGTGATATTATATATTCCGTCATGAGTATGGAACGGAAATCAAAGAATGTCCGTGATGTTCGTGGTATGTTTGTGATTACATATTTTTGTCGTGCATTTTTATGACTGCATTTACATTCTAAACATAAAAGAGGTGTTATTTTTTATAGAGTCAGCAATCTGGTGGTGAGGTTATATTTCGTATAAAAAAACACGTTAATTTAGCCAAGATACACCTTCGGATTTTTATGACTGCCACTCTGTCGACGAGACTGGTTTTGGGGTCGAAAGAGGGACGAACACCCCTCTCTCCCGCAGATGGGAGAAATGCATCCCGACATGAGTGTTTTTAACAGCTAATTTGTTTATATTTAACATGGACCGAAGTTCCTAATAACGTATCTTTTTTTCTGCACTACAGGGTTAGATAACAAGGGTGGTAAACTTAAATAATTGTTCCGTGTTGATTGTAAGACAAAATACCATTCCTGTAACATAGCCAAACTAAGCGGTATTTCTATTCCTGTGGCTAAGAAGCCATACAATAGAAAAAACAGGTTAAGCTAAAGACCTCTTTAAATTGTGTATAAGGCTTATACTTTGATGTTTTTGTTGAAAAACAATGACTAGATTTTTTGTTAGACAGGTATTGTCGACTACAATGAAATCCATTTACATAAGCCGTAGGTTGGTACCCGTTACTGTATAAAATAGTATACCACGTAAATATTGTGTTATCCTTGCTTCACTTTTATTCGCATTTTCGGGACGAGTTAAAAGCGGTTACGCAGACAGAATTCATTTGTCCAACACGCTGAAAGGGGCTTTATAAAATGAGTTTAAATAAAATTATTCATTTTTATTCAAATCCATTACGAGACCTCCATTCTTCTAGCCCCTATCCTAAGCGATGCATATCTCTGAACCCGTTCCCGGCTTGAGATCTCCAGAGAATTTAGCGTATAACTCAAGGAATCAATCTTGTTGAAAGGGTCCTGAGAACGTCTACTGCCCTAAAGCATTTTTATTTGTCAGCCCCTTATATAATATCGTGCAGTCAATGCATTAGTTTTAATTATAAATTGTATTTACAAAGCAACTATATATTATAGAATAAAATTACGATATTTTTCCGTGTGTTTCACATTTTGTTAATATAATATTTTATTTTTAGCATAAGTTTAGTAGTACTAATAGTAGCAGCAGTTCATTAATAATTTGTCTTATAGTTTACATTATATTATCGTATACCTATATATTTCACACTTGATGGAGCCATAAATAGGATTGTGTAAAATTGTGTATAAAATTAATGCAATTTTCATGATATTAATCGAGGATATCGTTAAAGTTTACAGTGATTGAAGTGTAACAGTGAATGGAAACGAACGAACCTATCTATTGCTAATACTTTTTGTAGAATTTTGCATTGTACATTTCCGACAATTGTATTCAACGAAAGAAAAATTACGAATTGTCATTGAAATTAATTTTTTATTTTAGTCCGCTGGTCAGGTATACATAATGTTGTTTTAAAAAGTGGTATAAGAACGAGCATTAAGCGCTTTATACGATTAATATAAGAAGAGGTAGTGCCATGCTGCATAGGAGGCCTTGCATAGTGCTTGACACTACATCCTCCTATGCAACGGAATTGGGCCAGCACGCGACCGGGGAGGTTCCTCTTGATACCGCCGTGAAGAGACATCCACGGTGACGCGTTTCGTGCGGTTTATGAGTAGCCGGTGGCTTGGGGGGAGAGAAGGAGGGCAACGCATCGGCATAGTAATTATGTGGTTGTTCATGGACGTCGATAGTCGTAAAAAGACTCCTATTTCTCGTTTGCCCCCCTATTCTATAAAAAAATATATAGAGTAACATTATTTTTCCGAGTAGATATATTAATAAAGCGTATTATAACGGAATGATCCCTTTTTAACATCGATATTCTATAAAAAAAAAAGGATACAAGAATATCTTCTCCGAACTCGGTGATTATTTAACGAGAATTTATTATGCAATCCCCTCGTTAAAACCGCTCTTCCACTTCGTTCAAATAACAATGACACGTTTTTTGTGAGGTGTCTATGCATTGTAATTGCTCGAACCCAAAAGTTTAGTGAAGTGGCTTACATTAAATTACTTGGGTACATAAAGATTGCATTTATTTATGTGCGAAAACGATTGTTACGAATGAAAGAATGAATAATGTTTTTTTTTTCTAACCATGTCCTACGTTCGAACTATACACATTATTATTCATTCATATCAGATATTTTTTGCACTTTACCTTTTCGTATTTATTTTTCAGATGTTCTGGTACATTCCACGCAAATTTTGTAGCACAAGTTATTTTTGTACTTACACAGCCTTTCTTCTCCAATTTTTATTTTTCATTATTGTGTAGACTCTATTCTATCAAATCAAACTTCAAAAATAGGAAAAGATATGAATAATACTATAAATATTAAATAGAAAACATTTTCTTCTCAATTTATTTTTGTGGAATAGAGGAGCAAACGAGCAATCGCAGCCCTTTTACGACTACCGACACTTATGAACATCCACATAATTATTATGCCGATGCGCTGCCCTCGTTGGACGACGGATGTCTGTGGGCGTCGGTAGTCGTCAAAAGATCCATTTTCTCGTTTCTCGTCATACTATAAAAAAGTATCGAATTTCGAATTCGAAAGGGTTGTGTGTGTGTAGAATAGTACCCTTTACGGCACGCGGTTCCACGCGCATGGCTAGATTCATCGTGTTACGTGGTTTGGTAAAGCTATCCACTGGCTGGTGATATGTGTAGTTTAATATTTCACATGTAACGTGTCGGGTGAGAAACGAGATATCAAATTCTATCAGAGTTTGTCAGTCAACGTTCTGAGGAGACTACACGCCGCGCGCCAGGTCTGAGCGGCACATTTTTGATATTACTTCGATGAATTTCAATATCACTCTAAAGTAGGATTATAAATTATTACTTATTAACTTTAAGTATTCATAATTTTTAACAACTCTCTTATTTTCATTTTGCAACTGCTTAATATGTTACTGTTAAATATTCTAACAAGAGATGCAACCTAAGCACATTTGGCATTGGTATTGTAATTATGTGGATGTCCATATGCTGTAAAAACCTATTTACTTAGAAAATACACTACTTATTATAGGACATTTATATTTGAAGAAAATAAATGAGACCACAAAAAAAAGAACTGGATGCGAATAGTAAATGATGTTTCTCTGTATTTTGTTGAGTATAAGTACTCTGTGTATAGGGTTACATTCCATCTAAAGACAACAATAAAAAACGTCACATCCTTCATGTTCGAAAGGCGTATGAGATAAAAAGCATCTAAAATTTTCACAGAGAAGGACAAAAAATTTTTACAAGAACGATAACAACAAAAGTTGTGCAATAATGAAAGCAGCTACCCATTCTATTTACGCAACAATACTTAAGGTAGAAAAACATAGCAAATAAAAAACAAAAAAGGAAACTAAAAAGAAGAGAAGAGATGTCTTCACATCTATTATTTAACCTTCTCGTTCTTTACTTGTATAGATAAAAGGAATATCCTATGTAAACCGACATAAACGTTCATTTTTTTATAATAGTAGCAGTATAATGGACAAACGAGAAATCCGTGCCATTTAAGACTACCGACGCTCATGAACATCTGTATCATTACTGTGCCTCCCCTCTAATGGACCACCGGCGACTCACAAACTGCACGAAACGTGACACCGAAGATGTCATTTTATAGCGCTCATGAGAGCGAAAATATGCGCCGGCCTTTCGTTGTAATGGAGCATGACACTACCTCCTACTGAAAGCCCAAGCAGCGTGAATTTCTCACTATATTCTCTTTACGTAGAATATACTGGAACATCTTTTTCACTAGTATTTGGTGATATTTCTAAAAAAAAGGTAACAAGTAACCAGCTGGATATTAGAGGCTTAACCCTCGGTATAAGGCTGGAGTCGATTCATGCGTCGTGTTATAAATAAAGCGATTTGCGTCTCGCACGTCTTTATCCGATGATATGTACGAAGAGGGAACCGTACCCGAGGCGGCAGTCCACAAGACGACTTGTTTAATTCTGTTGAAGCATCTGCTTATTTAACATGTTTTAGCATTTAGTGTTGCGTCATTAACGACTCTACTCTAATGTAGTGTCGGTAGAGTTTAGTATCCAGGAACATAATCAGTCCGTTTATCGATTACACTGAAAATACTAGCAGTATTTAATTATTTTTTTATTTTATAGGGGGACAAACGAGCAATCGGAGCCCTTACACGACTACCGACACCCATGAACATTAGCATCATTACATTGCCGATGCGTTGCCTTCCTTTTTACCTCCCCTCCATGGACCCCCGGCTAGTCACAAACCGCATGAAACAAGACACCGTAGAACCAGTATCAAGCGAGCGAAAGGTACCTCTCCGGTCGTGCCGGCCCAATTCCCATGCAATGCGGCATGGCACTACCAGTCCTGAGGAAAAAACGAGAAAGCGTAAATGTCAGGCTGGGATCATAAGAGTATTGCAATGGTTTTACGCTGGTTGGGCTGCTCAGAGTGGTGTAGAACTTCTCATTTGTGGAATATGTTTCACAGAGTCATAAAATGCTTCCGTGAAATCCTCAATATCATACAAAAGCTGGTTTTAGGGGAGTCTACGCTACTGGGCCCCAGAATTGGCGACAGTGACCTCAATTTACGTGCAATATTATAAAAATATAGATGTTTTCCCATGAATCATCGCAATCGGAGTGGATTTGTATGATTCATAGGTTTTCCTAAAAACTATTTGTGTTTTTCTCTATAGTCATTTAGTTTAATGTATTTTTTATCTTTAGCAACAGCCATTCAGTAAATCTCCTTGTTATTTCAACAACTATATATAATCGAAAGTAAGGGGACGACTCGGATGTTACTTCTAAAAACTCCCAAGACTAGAGTTAAGTCCAAATAAGTGCATAGACGTATTCAATGACGAAACGGTTCTTTCTAACCTGCCCCTTGAGTCCGTGTTTTTCCACTTGAACGTTTAAATATGGAATACAAATAACTTTAAAACAATAACGCAGATGTAGTAAGATTTACAGGGGTGACAGAGAACAATAATAGTAAAGGACTTATTTCACATACTTTTACTTCATGAGTGGCATGGGTTTGTCTTAGGTAACGAATTCCGAGCCTTGGTGACGGGTGCGGATACGGATAAACCCTGGTCGTTTTATCCGCACACGGGGTTTTTGATACACCGCAAATATATTGTATCTGCTTTTAATTTTCTTTAAATATACAGATTGTCCGGTGGGTAATTTACGTTTTTTAAAAAGGTATATCTTAGAAAGTTATAAGGGGGGGGGGGGGGAGCAGCGGTGTCATTCGACGCTCCGTAAATGCGAATTTGTTAGTCACGATGCCGCAGTGATCGCCGCAACATTATACGAACGCTATTGAGGCGTTCTTTAAGAGTTGCGTTTCTCAAGTGAATGCGCGCCGACAATTTTGTACCCACTACCAATATTCGGCGCTTGATCGATAGACCAAGTGTTTATTTCATTAGATCGTGGGTGGAGAGACATAGTCTACCTTGAATACCCCTCAATATGGACCCAGCAGAACATCAAGGACCGCTGAGAACATCGAAGAATTTCAAAGAAGCTTACGTGAAAATCCGCGTCTCTCAGTAAGGAAAATAGCAGCTGCTTTAGCACTTCCATAAAGCATTGTTCATGAAATTTGAAAGAGGGATATAAACTTCCATCCTTTTAAACTACAGTCAGTCCAAGAACTTAAGGAAAATGATTTCAATATAAGAAAAGCCTTCTGTGAATGGATGTTGGATTTCGCAGTGTAAATTGCATCTTCTGGAGTGATGAGGCCCATTATCATCTAAACGGCCGTGTCAATAAACAAAACTGTCGCTATTGGGCCCCACGTAAACGAAATCCACATTTGAAACATCTACGTCCCTTGCATTGCCCGAGAGTTACGGTTTGGTGCGCTTTATCGACAAACTGAGTTCTTGGTCCCTATTTTCTCGAAAATACAAGAGGTCTAGCTGTGAATGTCAACAGTGAAAACTATGGACACATAATTGCTGAATATTTTTTACCTAATTTGCGGGAAAACCCATCCTACACCACGCGCACGTGGTTTCAGCAGGATGAGAGCACACCGCATACAATGGCCTTGCTTCGTCGAAACTATCCCCAGAAATTGATAAGCCGCTTTGGGGACATCCCATGGCCACAAAGGTCCCCAGATTTAACGCCCATGGACATTTTTATGTGGCTATCTCAAAAGCAAAGTGTATGCCAATAACCCTCGGTCTATTGCGCCGTTGAAGCAAGGTATCCGCAACAGCGGCGCGAGACTCTTAATACGGTGGACACCAACTAGATGATCTCATTTATAATCCGCAGTATTCCTGTATTTTGTGAACAAGTTAATAAAGTCATAAAAATATATTATTTATTTTGTTAGCATTCAAAAAAGTAAATCCGCCACCTGACACTCTGCGTTATCGAATGGAATTATTGTTTTTATCAAAAATTTCTTGTGGGCACATGTTCATAATAACACACATTCATTATATCGTAATGTCATAACAAGTAGCCGGTGGCACATAGGGGGG
>JAFELO010000054.1:106369-117228 GCA_017140195.1 Eumaeus atala | reverse complement strand
AATTATAATTGGGTAAGCGCTTCGGAAGTAGGTAACATTATTGAAATTTGTTTCCACATCAAAAGGCTGACACTATTAATGAGTTAATTTTCATTTGGGTAAGATTTCAATAGGTATCCCTAAAAACGGGCTTAATCAGAAAAAGGCGTTCTCCGGTCCCTGCTTGTTACTTTCCAACTTGAGCCGACGACAACGATATCGGAACACGTCACATTATGTTGACTGGAATTCACTACAAATTAAGTTTTCACCACTCACTAATCACTATCATCTATTGCCAAATGAGGTTGGTGAAAATGACTATCGGCACACACTAGTATCATCAATCGCCAAATATAATGAATGTGTGACATCATCTCTTAAGTGAAATAAATGTTGCGCTGAAAAGACAACAAACCTTAAAAGGTGTGATATTTTTGAAATTTAAAAAATTTATAGACAGACTACCAGTTAATTTTAATTTTATTTACATACATGAATATGGAAAAATCTTGAAAGCATACCAGCTAAAGTGTTGCCGGTTTTTCGCATACTTCCAAAAGAAGCCGTTAATCAAACAAGAGTAATAAGCCTATGTAGTGTGCCATTAGCGGACGCACTAATATGTTGAAAGACAAAAAATAGCCAGTATGTTTACCGGTACAGCCGCTATTTTATGCGCTCGAGATACTTTTTACAAATTCAAATATTTAAAATAAGAATACACAGCGCGAAAATACATTTTAAAACATGTCAAATAGAATAAAACATGAACGTGTTTTGCAAAAGGCGTGAAGAAATGTTTATTATGTTATCGTGCTGTTTATAAACCCGTGGAATGGCGGACGGAAAGCCAACGAAGGTTTTCACAAACATCGATAATCGAGTCGCATGAGGTAAAACAATTAAAAACGTTCCATACCAATGAGTGCATGTAATGTTTTCTAGACATATTGTTAAATCGATATCGCAATTGATTCGGAACGAAAATACTGTGTCACCCAATCGGATCCGTCCTATGGAAATTTGCACGTTAAAAACATTGATTTACAAAATTACAAGATATACGATTTCATACTAAAATGTCATTCTGAGGCATCCGTGACTGTACATAAACATATATTTATTTGCAATGTTAACCTACACGATTTTAAGTTGTTTTTGCAATGCATTTTCTGTTTTAATATGTGCAAAATTAAAACGTATTTCCTTGAAATGTCTACATTAAGCGTTTGTGTTTAAGTTGTTTTTACAAAGTGCATAATTTCACAGTTGCGCATCTTTTATATGGACGGTTTTGAGACGCTACCAATACGCTAAAATACCAAAAACAATTTGGTATTTTTCTAAATCAATGAATAAAAAGGAAAAGTTTTAATTACTCTAAATTTGATGTCAGAAGTGGTGAACGGATCCCTATTTGCATCACTATCCGTATCCGTCTATCTAAAAATGTTAACAAAATGATAGAATTCTCCGTTGTGTGTTCAAGTACTTTAGTAAAAACATTGCGGGCGAATTTGTCAACCGTCGAGGTACCTCTCGCTTACATGACACCGCCGTAAAATGACGGCATTGGACGGGGGAAAGAAACGAGGGCAACGCATCTGTGTGACAATAATACGGATGTCTATGGGTGTTAATAGTCGTAGTAACCGAAGCGCATTTAATAGAAGTTCTGCTGAGATATTTGTCTGTCTCCATTAAGGGGATGGGATAAAAGAAGGACCAAGAATCTGCGTAACCTTAGATTCGTGGAACCTTAGACTCACTAAAAGGCTTCTACTAATTTGCGTTTACGTGTTTACGTTATGTAAAAATAAATTTATATCACGATTTTATATAAGGAACTACTGACCCGACTCGTCCGCACTTTAACGGGCGTCAAAAATGAAAATTAATTAGAATTTTTCATTTAAAAACACATCTGTGAGAAATTCACATAACACCATCTTAGCACCTACGCTCTGAAAGGAACCCCCGTGAAAAACTTGTAGTTTCATACAAATTAAAAATAGAATTCTACAAAGTCGTCCCACTGGGTAAAAACCTGAAATATTTTTAGCTCCTAACAAGAATGGGCTAATCAAATAGAATATGTACTTTTGTGCAAGACGTCAATAGACTTATCATGTAATCGGAAAGTAATAACACTAATGGCGAGTTAATGATAGTAATAAAATAATAATGTTATGGTAATACATTTTGTTATATGCTAATTAATATAATAAATTATTTAATCCTATAGAACAATTAATTTCTTCTATTGTCTTAAATAATTTATTGTATAAACTCGAAGAAACCTAAAAGATGAAGTGTTTGTCGACCAGGTGGGAGCTTTTGCCCAGCAGTGGTCTCTACATGCACTAATAGAGGCCTCTCTCTGGCGGACAAATAAACTATCACGTCGCAGGTCTCATATGTAAACGACAAAAAACTAAATTAGAGAATGTTCATAAGATGGGAATACTTCCATGTCATGAATTGTATTCATATTCTATAAACATTTATAGTATAAGATATATGGATATCCTTTATGTATATCTATTTCTTACTGTACTGCGCCTGAAGTGAGTTAATGAGTGTTTGAATTGTATATAATGATATAATAAATTATAAATATGGGGATCATTGAGGAAAATCAGAATTATTTTTATACTCACTCAGCAATGTTAAGCTTGGATAACAGGGTCTAATTAGGTATATGTATTTGCAATAGATAATATTATAAAGTATAAAATAAATTTATCTACATTAATATAAATTATATTACATAAATATAAACACATCAGATAAAAAATATCAGAATTTGTAAAAATTTTACATGTTACACACATGACCTACGTAATATTTTAACAAAATATACTCGAAGCTATGATAGCTTATGTGAAAAATGCGTGATGGTAGTAGCCATTACTAACATCTACATTTTACGGATAATTCCCCTGATTTCAACTCTAGGAAATAAGACTACAGCCGGTGTTATGTGTACATATCATTCCACAGTCACGGGGGACAGAAATTAGTTTACGATATTAATATGTATATAATATATTCGCTTTTGAACCAGAAGTTATATATATATATATATATATATATATATATATATATATATAATTATAGGGTCAAGTCCACACGGAAGTAGTTTATCATAATATCACTATCATGATCATCATCAGCCCGTATATCAATGTGTAACAAGACAGACGACCACACGCTCATCTGATATGGACTAGTTATTATTTATTGCAATACTTACTGCCCTGTGAACCAGGAAATGACGACAGAACACGCTTGCCAGAGGTACATAGATGAAGGTTCTCGAAAAGTTTTGTAATGGAAAATTATGTTCACAAACTTAAATATACCTTTAATTACCTACTTATGTATATTTACAGCCATGCCTTTTACGCTTGCAGTTTTTTCTTTTGAAACCTACATGTTCCATATATTTTTTTTTTCACCTAAACTAGATTCAAAAAAAACACACTTAAATTTAAGTCTACGAAGAGAAATATCAGTAATATACTCATGGGAGCATTCAAGACGCTACGCGACGGAGAAATGTAGATAAGTACTGGGCACTAAAAATAAATAGAAGCTGAAATTTAATATGA
Organism: Eumaeus atala; assembly: GCA_017140195.1. NCBI lineage: Eukaryota > Metazoa > Arthropoda > Insecta > Lepidoptera > Lycaenidae > Eumaeus > Eumaeus atala. The sequence goes on along the minus strand of JAFELO010000054.1, from coordinate 113,632 downwards.
ATTATGCTTCAGTTCCGACTCTTAGGAGTTCCTTTATAAAATATCTACCTACACTCGTGCAAACTTCACGTATGAAATTTTATTTACTTTTCTGTAACTTAAGAAGAGGGTGAGCTTTTTTATTTAGCTGGACGACGGTGAGTGCTAACGTTATACTTTTTTCATAAAAATGGCAACAAAAAAAAAACGGATTCTGTTAACAGATATGCTAAAGCGCAGGGCATACGCATTTAAAAACCTCTCAAGTGCTTCAGACTGGCAGACCCAGAGTTTCGCACCTACTAAAACTGCTTATAAAAGTGAAAATCTATATTTGTGGGTATTTACCTTCACTTTATATCAAAATTAACTACAAATATAAGTTTGTTATCGTTTTCTTCTGTGATCTAAGTATTATCACCAAGAACCCTTAAGGTGACTTGTCTGGCGTAAAGACAGGAGAATAATAAAGTAATCCTATACGGTTTTTACATTACATTTACTCCTTTTAGTGGTTAATAGTTATTGTTGACGCATTGATGGGCTTCGTAAGGCATAAAGTTGATTCAGTCAGCTGACAAAAAAGACGCTCAGGTCATTGTGGTACATGTCCCTACGAAGCGCAATTGTGCCCATGGGACGTAACATCAAATGCTATATTTCCTGTTGTCTGTAGTAACATAATGCTCAGTCCGGGAGATTCCTTACAACCGGACGGTGATTTGTGAGTGATTAACCGTGTCCGGAGAAGTACATACAACCGTCACCCCATCCAGGGCCGCCGACTGCACGATAATGCATTCCCTGTGAAACAAAAAAAAAATCGAAAAAGCCTATATCGGGGCGTTTTCACATCGCCTACATGGACATTTGGTCCATTATCTGGGATAGAAATTTCATTTATTTGACAGCTTTGTTATCAATATCGGCGGCGATACTGATGTAGTTAGTACTGCTCAATGTGAAAACTTTTTATAGACCGCAGACGCCTTATTACTTTTGTAAGCGGCGAAACAGCTGTACAAGTTGCTAGATCTTGTATCATATAAAAAGGAAAATATATTTAGATCAAACGGATTTTTTTGCAACTATAAAAAATTCGTTTTCATGTAAAAAAAGAAGCGTTTATTTTTTCACATCATAAGGCAGTTTAGTTGCCTTCAATCTAACCTTTCTACCAATGGATGACTGGCAAAAATTGCGACGGAATTGCCTTACAGGAATTCTCTCGTCCTTTCACGCCTGAAAATTGTATATTATGTAAATTGTTAAAAGCAAGATCAGTTTCATTAATTCTTTTTTGTATCTACCTAATATTTATTTTTATGAAGTATGTATATAATATTTTATATGTATCTTGTCTTATTTCATTCATAATAAGGTTTTTAAATTATGTTGTAAATACATTGCTTTGAAATAAAGTGAGCAAAATGAAACATTACACTGAGTAGCGTCAGCTTTTCAGATTTAGAAAGTTTCCTAACCACGGATCGTGATGAGTTTTTGCGTGGTTTTTTTCTATTTGTCCGTCTGGCAGAAAATTCTTAAGTGCTTGTAAAGTATAAATATCTAAACTAAGTGGTAAGAGTTGAATTAGGACACTTATACACTATGCTATTTATTTAAATAGTTTGGAAGTCATGCTAATTCGGAATATATTATGCATGTAGTTTAAGTAAAAATGTAACAACAACACACCCTCACGCCGGATCTTATACGTGGTAGGCAGATAGTACCCAGTGCCATTAGTCACGATCCCTTCCTACATGTTTTGCTTCCTGCATATTTATCGCTTTCTTCATACAAGCACATTGGTTGCGAAGCTTCTAGTATCTTCACATAACACTTTATCAATCTTTTGTTGATATGTCAGTCTTTCAAATATGACGTGAACTAAGTAATCAATCAAATATTATATTAACAAGTATCAAGATGTATGGCGTCCTTGCCGTTCGATGGAATTTTCAATCGTACATCTTCAGTCGAGTCACAAGGAATCTTTTGATTCCAATCATTCATTTTACGAGTGCATAAACTTCGTTCGTTCCGCGGTAGATGTACATATAACCTGTGTTTTATTTTTTCTTTGCTTGAAATAGTATAAAATGTACCTGAAAATCAGGCGGCGAAATGTAAAATATTTTTTTATTATAAAGTATAAATAAAAAAGGTTTAAAGAGATTTAAGTATACTAGCAGTGAACATGCCTTTTACTTAGTTGAATGGCATTTTTCGTTGTTTATACCAAATGACTAATATACTTTACATTATAATCATGCAGTATAGGAACTGACTAGGTATGCCTAGTCTGTTCCTATATGCCTAGTCTGATAACTGCACTGTAACTATATCAGATAATGTGGTTTGAAATGACTTATTCAAGGAAGCTTCGTCATTTGGCGTAAAAAACCGAAGTCATAGCACCAAGTTACCGGAATGTTTAATGCCTCGGTATAAATAATCTTTCGTGTGTGGCGTGTCAAATGACACATCCAAAACAAGTTAAGATATTTTTTCTGGCAATGTTATACTAACGGGAAAATATCTACACATAATATCTTAAGTTGTTTTAGTAACGTTAAATCAATGAATGACGAAAATGACTTTTTAGCCCCGTCTCCGTCATAACTTTTCAAACTGAGCCACATTTCTTTATACGATTAAAAATGGTTATTATTAGAACTCGACGGGTTAACAAATATCCTTCCAGGAAAATATATTAAAGCGCTAAAAACATGGTCATTACGAGAACACATTGGTCCGCCAACGAAATTTCGTGGAAAATGCTTGAATTAACGCGCTAAAAACATGGAGCTTTTCATAGAATATTTCTTGTTTCACTCACGGAACGAGTGACGTGCCCATAGAGTGTTGAGCATTTCACCTAAGAGCGAAATGAAGTCTCTTAATTTTTTCCCTATTTTTCATTCCTACGACGAGTCATTAACACGTTGATTATGGATTATTGTCTTTTCAAAGCCTAAAGATGGAATTTTTTGACATATTTAACGATCTTTTAAAAGATGAATTAATGGAATTTCAATTATAAATAACTTTCTGTAACTTTTTACGTGTCGCCGAGTAGTAGACAAAAAAGGAGTAGCCTTGGTTTTATTTGCTGCGAAACGCGTTTACGTGCCCTCACTGGCCCAGGGGGGGATATGTTGGCGTGCGAATTGCGGCGTATGTAAACTAAAACCCCTCTCGAGTGTTTACAATTCAGATTCTGTCTGACCTTCTTCGTCAGTCTTATTAAATACATCGCATAATCAATAGATGCCCCCTTAAGATATTAGGCTGTTTTGTTGCGAATCCATTCCACGGTAATTAACCCAATTTATAATATTCCGCTAACATTATTCTCGGACCACACTCACTTACAGAGTCATATCTATTATACCTAATCCAAACACATTAATGATAGTTGTTATTAATTTTATCGTCGTATCTTAATTTAAGCGATAATATTGTAATAAAATAAATCATTTAATAATATTTCACATATGGTCTGTGCGATAACTGTATGTTGGTTAAGCGTACGTTTAAACAAACTGTATTTGTGCTTATAATACAACAATCCTACAAATTACTATTATCTAAGCTTAAATTTAAAATATTAACTAAGTTAGTCTTTTATCTACTATTTATATAAACTTACACATACACAAATCTTCACGAAACGTCCCTAATGGTTAGGTTATGATCCTTAAAAATAGATTTATTTTTATGATTAATAAACAATATCTTTAGAAACACCTCAACCTAATAATTTACTCGAGAAATAGTTGTGATTAATTATTCTAATATCTAAGTACACTTGAATTGTGTGTTCATACTGTCAGGCTATGCATAAACATATACACTTAGATTATGAATAGTTCAGATACTACATCTAAGATTTGACAGATCTCTGATCTTGTCTTAAATGTAAATCTTAGATGTCGATACTATAATAATAATCTCCGTTCAGAGTTTACTATGCCGATGCGTTTTCCTCCTCTCCCCCGCTTCCAATGGTTCACCGGCTTCTAAAAAAACCGCACGAAACGCGACACCGTAGGTATCACTTTACGGCGGTATTAAGTGAGCGAGAGGTACCTCCTCGGACGTGCCGGCCCAATTCCGTTGCATAGGAGGATGTAGTGTCAAACACTCATGTGGACATATTGCCAGCCATCTCTACCCAAGAATACTGACAGGCTGCCAGAAATTCTGAAGATAGCCCTCGTTACGAGTGGGTTCGAGTTCCAGTCCCAATGGGCCACTGGCAACACAAACACGGCACGAAACCCAAACGCACAGCTGTCACTGTGCGGTGGTGTCTTATGTGCGAGAGTTGCTTCCCCGGCCGTTCAGGTCCATTACGATTGCTACAGCATGGCACTACCTCGTACAGATCTTATCAAGGATCGTATTACTTGTAAGGTAGGTAATAGCCACTACTAACAGATTAAATATCTATAAAGAGCGAAAACGCTTACGTATGCTATCAGGTATTTACTAACACCACTTAGAGCCGATAATGATCACGTTTAGCCGTTCCATTAATTGCTCAAATAATCTACGTAATTACCTCACGAATAACTTGTCGCGCTTGAGTTTTGTATACAATATACGTATAACACGACAATGGATTTCCATAATTATTTTTCTGATATTTATGGGAGTCGGTGGTGATCAAAACTCCGACTGCTCTTTATCCTCCGGTAATATAGAAAAACGTATACAGCAGGGTAAACAAGGCAGAGGTCACCTTAACGTTGGCCTCAACTATAATTCCTTTAGTAACAGTTACTGCTGCATTAGCGTCGATTCAGGCCTGCACGAGCGGGGAGGCACCTCTCACTCCCCTGATGCCGCTGCTAAGTGATTGCCATAGCGTCGTGATTGTCGTCATAAAAAATATGTGAAACGTTTCAATAATATTAATGAATACAGGCCATCATCATCAATACAGGCCATCATCATCAATACAGGCCATCATCATCAATACAGGCCATCATCATCAATACAGGCCATCATCATCAATACAGGCCATCATCATCATGATCATCATCATCCACAAGAAGACGTCCACTGTTGGACATATGATCCCAGAGAAGACCACTGTTCACGGTCACAACCTACTTGCATTCAGTTGCCGTCTACTCGTTTGTAGAATTGATGATTCCACATCATATAGCCAGACGTTTTAATAGCTCAGCATATTCCAGTGGTTATGTTATTATCCTTCAGCTTTCCTGTTACTATTGATATGCAGTCCTTTATTGGTAAGCATGTAAATAGGGACTGTACATCAAAACTGAACATAATTTCACTGTCATAGAGATGTAGATGTTGTATCTCTTCGACAAAGTGGTATGAATCCCTTGTTAATGCTTTAGTGAGTCCACGAAGTGGTGATAGGACTTTCACCACATGTTTAGCCAATTTATAAGTTGGTGATTAATTTTGGCTCACTATTAGACGAAGTGGAACACCAGCCTTGCGTATTTTCGGCAACCCATACAGTTTCGGCGGTTTTGCACATGAAGGGATTAGGTTTTTAACGTCCAGACTCAATGACTCGTAGTATCTTTTAAAGACATCACAAGTACTTTTTACAACGCTGTTAGTTGGGTCGGTTTTAACACTTTTGTAAGTGATCTCATCCGATAAAAGGCGTTCAATTCTGACATTGTAGTCTGTCGTATCCATTATTACGGTGGTGTTACCTTTATCCGCGCGATGGATCTTTATATCCTGTATTTTGCGAAAGTATTGCAACGCTTTGTATTGTTCGAAGTGAATATTCAATTTTGGCACGAAGCTTCGCCTTAAAACTGACGATATATCCTGCCTTGTTGCCTCCGAATCTTCCTTCTTAATATTATTTTTACACAGACAATCCTCCACATTGGAAATTTTTTCTTCAAACGGGATTTTTCGAGGCGTCACAGCAAAATCTAAACCCAATTCCAAAACTTTCGTAGTATTATCATCAAATATACCGAATTTCAACATGGCAAGCAAGTTCTGCGAGTTTCGGGTTCCCCGTCAGCCGAACCGAAAGAAGCCGAGCGAAGCCAGCCACTGTCGAGCGCTTACCTGCAATATTACCATACTTAAAAGGAGTGACTGATAAAATTGGCTCTATTCTCAAGCGAGCTTCAATAAAAACTTATTTTAAGCCGCCAAGGGGGATTAGTCAGTTCTTAACATCAGTGAAATGTTATATCCCTCTGCAAGATCCAGGTGTCTACAAGCTTGATTGTGACTGTGGACTCCCCAATATAGGGCAAATTAGAAGATCTATTAAAACTCGCGTTGAAGAACATATAGCCGATATGAAACACCGACGTGTTATGAAATTTGCGGACTGTGAGCATGCCGAAGTTGGCCCCTGCGTTTTATCAAATCTCATGTAACGACATTAGATTTGATAAAGCGCAAATCCTCATTAGGGAGCTCCGATTCCTTCCAAAGATGATCCGTGAGGCTATTGAAATTAAAAGACATCCAAATTTCAATAGAGAAAATGGCTGGGTTCTTCCCTCTGCTTGGGACTTAGTGGTGAACATAATCAAATCAAAAAGTAAACGTTAATCGGAACAACTAAAATTATAATTCGTCGGGTACTTTTATAAACTTGGTACATCATCTCAGTCCACCCGTGACCATGGTTGCTGTAAAGCATCTGAAACGTCTTACTAGGTAAGTAATAAAATAAACCGCGGTAAAATCCGTAAAAGTAGTTTTATTGTAATGACTAACATTCGCGCAAAGTTAAGTCATCAATAGGCTCATGTATGTCACTCAATATGCTCTTATATTCTTTTCCTTTATATGTTGGCCTACGCTATATGTCCATTGGAGGGGAGGAGGGCAGGAGGCCAACGTGTCTGCGTGACAACAGCCATGCGTATGTCTATGTGGCTACGTTCCTTGTTGGCTATAAGAATACTATAAAAAATGTGCTGAATGAAGATAAAATATCGAAGATCCAAATTTGACATACCTAGATTAGGTGCAGCAACCCATGTAGGAGTATCCTGATGTGAACGAAATGCTCAAAATGTGTCTTTATTCGTATGACCGATTTTCTCAAGATCTACTGAATGGATTTTTATTCGGTTTTCACCTCTTTTGCGTTTCCTGAGGAAGGATAATATGTTAAGGTAACAACAAGCACACTTGTTTCTCAAGGAGGAAGCTGAGTTGGATCGCTAGTATAATATGTTATACTAGCTAGCCAGTTAGAAGGTAACCTAACTATTTCTTCATTTAATCACCCGAATACAGATA
>JAFELO010000054.1:62208-106273 GCA_017140195.1 Eumaeus atala | reverse complement strand
AATAAGAAAGACATTAACTTGTTTAACTTATGTAACTACAAAATAATGTTATTGATTATAATATAGGCTAAGAATTGCTTAAAATAATGATCATGAATTGTTTTTTTTTATGTTCATATTAAATTGGCCATTTTGAATGAAAAACATGAACAAATCGCCGGAAAAAGACAAACTACTGTTCTTGTCACTTTTGTTTCTTCTTTTTAATAACGAGTATGTCCTCCTCTCTTAAAAATACACTCCAGAAGTCTCGTATGCTTACACTGGATTAAATTCCTGACGTTTTCATCTAGAATCTCCTCCCAAGCACCTTTTAAAGCGCCAATCAGCTGCTGTTGGTTGTAGACCCCTTGCTCATTCTCTCTAACTCTTCGTTTCAATTGGTCCCACAATTGCTCGATCGGATTCGAATCCGGACTGTTAGCTGGTCATGGTAATGTCTCAATATGAGACCCTTCTAGGTCAGTTTGGGTTGATCGAGCTGTGTGTGCACGGGCATTATCTTGCATCAGGATGAATCCAGGCCCCACTCGTTGTGCAAATGGGATCACTTGAGGGCTGATGACGTCCACGATGTAACGTTCTGCAGTTACGGTACCCGAATTTAAAATGGTGAGCTCGGTTTTACCGTGTAAACCAATCCCACCCCAAATTACATTAGGACCACCGAAACGGTCAACTTCGTGAATACAGGACTCCGAAAACCGCTCGCCGCGTTGTCTCCACACTCTAACACGCTGATCATCATTAAGAAATTTTACTTTGCACTCGTCTGTACAAAGCACCTCGCCCCACTGATTAATCCCCCAGTTCAAATACTGACGGGAGAATCTTAAACGGTTTGCACGTTCAGAGCAGAGAGAGTTGCAGGCTCAGAGGAATTCGAACAACTCGTCGTCTCGACGGTTGCTGGTCTTCGTGCAATCGATTACGTATAGTCTGATCACTGACACGGGTACCCGTTGTCGCCGTAGGTGGTGTTGTAACTTACGGGCCGTTACTGTACGATCACGACGAGTATTTAGTTGGATGTACCGATCCTCATGAGTCGTTGTTATGCGAATTCTACCTAAACCAGTGTCCTGGCAACACTGCCAGTGTCTTGAAAGCGATTTCATACATTTTGGACAGCTCTTCGAGAAAAACCCAACTGCCAATCCACGTAACGCTGAGAACGTCCTTCTTGAATCACAGTTATGGCTCTGGTTGCTGTAATGATAAATATGAAGCAATTAAAACTGAAAAATTAATACTTTTTTTCCTAAAAGAACCGGAACAAGTTAAGAAGACAATCAGAGAAAAACATAAAAATAACATCCAATTATTTTTTCTTAAAATGATGGCCAATACTTTCAGGGACACGAACACATAAAATAAAAAAGACAAAAGAGATCAAACACCAAAGAGTTCTTAATATGAATATAATGCTACTTATCAGTTACTTTCAGTGTAAGTGTAAGTAAGTTAAATGTAAATAAACTAGTGGCCCTTATTTTGTGAGTATTATATATATATATATATATCATATTATTTCAATTAGAAAAAAGAAAATATTCAAATAAGAATAAAACTTCTTATCCTAGTTAAATTGATTCGGACGTCAGAATAATTGATGATTTATACTTTCCCGCAAATCTACATCGATATACAACGGTACGTCGAAGCCTGTGTACGCGCATGACGCATACAAATAACTACCTACTTCCACGTCTGTTGTGACGTTTCAGTTTTAAAGTATAGGGAGAGGAGAAATAAGATAAATATCGTAGCCTTTTACGTCTACCAACGCTCTGCGACACCGATGATGTCGTTTTGCGGTGGATACCACATGTGAGCGAGAGGGACCACCCCAGTCGGGCTGGTCCATTTCCGCTGCAATGCAGCGTGGCGCTTACATTCAACGTATCAGGATAATGGGTATTGTATGTAGTGTCTTAGTTAAAAGTCATAGAAGTATTTAGATTTTGTCCACAGAATTGTCGCGTGCATACAAATCGCTACATCCTTGAAATGCTTGAAGAGGTTCGTGAAACACCTTGACAGCAGATCCGTTCGTAACTTGTACTGCGTGTACAGCAATATACAATAAATGCTCATTGGTTTATTACATGTTAAACATTTGCTGTCCAATCCTGTCAAATACTGTAACAACTATTTGTGTGTGTTCTGAAATTTATTTTGTGTAAAATGTTCCGGTAGTTCAGGTTGGTTATATTTGTTTGTTTTAGACATTAATTTGTGTAAATTATTTATTAAATTAAAGATTTATTCTACAGGTTAACAAAAGTGTAAATGTCTTTTCATAGGTTGTCTATGATTTTTCTTGATAAGCTATTGCTTATGTCCCGATTGTTCCATGTGGTTTTATGCGAGTGTATATTCAGTATTACTATTAATAAAATTGCCGCGTCCTAGAAAATCTAATCCCTCCCAGCGGAGCCGTAATGCAATTAGGCAACAGAATATCGCGAGTCAATTATCTAACGAAGAACGAGAAATTGCCCGAGAAGAGCGCCGCGTTAGTATGAGGCAAGGAAGGGCATTAATTCGTGCTTCTCAAACACAAGAGCAATGAGAGGCAGCCCGTGAAACGGCTAGGTTAGAAACGAGAAATAGTCGAGCTTATCGTACAAATGAACAGAGGAATAGCCTTCGAAGTGCAAGAAGAAAGGGTCAACTACTTCGACATATATTTATAATTAAATTAAATTACATGCGAAAGAGTACAGCAAAAGTAGGCAGAGGTGTGTTCGTACATCCACAACTCGTAAGTCCAGTAGATATACTACAACACCCACGATTAGCCAAGGTACTGAGGCCCATCACGTGTCCAGCACATTGTGCTACCGGCCGGCCGGCCACAAGGCCGGTGTGTGTTCCACCACCGCGGTGTGCGCGGACGCATGTCTTGTAAGCTCTCATAGGGGGAACCGATCGAGGTCGATCGTTGAGATGGCATAATGGTTAGGCATGTCAACGTTCTCTAGGCGAACATCAACCACTCCGCCAGGGCTCAGGACCTTCTCCTGCAGTCCATGGCGGAGTGGGCGATTGACGTCGCGTTCGTAGCCCACCCGTACGCCGTGCCCTCCAACCCAAGCTGAGTGGGGGACACCGACGGCTCGGTGGCGATAATGGTGTGGCCTGGAGCCGGCCCCCTCGTAGTCAAAACGAGGGACCCCGGGTACATTGCGGAGGTTCGGGGAGAAGTGGCGTTTGTAGGGGTATACTTCTCTCCGAACCGCAATTTGGCGGCCCTAGAACTGTTTCTCGAAGTTCCGTGGCCACTGATAGAGCAGCTATCCCCCCTCCAGGTGTTTGTGGCCGGAGACCTCAATGCCAAGTCCACGGCTTGGTGGTAACCCGGTCACGAACCCGAAAGGGAGGGAGGTGGAGAAGTGGGCGGTAGCTGCCGGACTGTCCCTCCTCATATAGGGGCAGTCCAGACGTGCGTGCGATGGTCGGGAGGTTCCGTGGTGGACGTCACTTTCGCCACGCCGGTCATCGCACGCAGAGTGGAGGGGTGGAGGGTGGATACGGTGGTGTAGACACTCTCGGACCACCGCTACATACGGTTTGGGGTGTCTCCGACTTCGGTTCGTCCCACGTCAACTTCGCCGTTGTCTAGGGGGAAGAGCTGGTTTCCGCTTTGGTCGCTCACTAGGCTCAACCGGGAGCTGGCAGAGGAGGCCGCCATCGTCGGCCGTTGGAGCCTCCCGCCGCTGTCGAAGTTAGGGGTGGACGAGGTGACCGACCCCGAGGAAGTGAAGTCTTGCCTTTTCGCCGAGGCCAGCCTGTCGCTGGGGGGTCCTGTTGCCTGCATATCCGGGACCCTCCACTAATAGCGGCTGAAAGCTCCCGTAGGGGTCTAGTTGGGATTGCTCATCCAATTGCCGAGGCCAACATAGGTCTGGGGGTCTACACGGGCTCCCAGGTATCATGCGTAAATGCATTCGCCTTCGTCACCAAAAAAAAGATACTGAGGCCCACGATGTCATAGGTGGCAAGCCTACGGCCACTTGGGGCACATTCCAATCACGGACAATGTAATAACATTTAATAATAATTGCCCGCCCTGGGAATCGAACCCAGGACTCCACGCGGCTAGCGGTTTTAACAGACGACACCCGCACCGTCACACTACAGATGCGATTACATACAAATATATACGCCATACACTGATTTACAAAATACAAGATACACGATTTTATATTTAACTGTCACTTTAAAGCATCCGTTATCATACAGCATTTTTTTTTCGCAAACTCAACCTTTTCAGTTGTTTTACAAAGCAATTCAATTTGAAAGATGTGCGTAATTTAAATATCTATTTTGCAAAGTCAATGTATGATTTGAAGTGGTTTTTACAAAGTACATTATAAACATTGTGCACTTCTTTTAAACGGACGGTTTTGAGATGCTGACTTGGTCTTGGTATTTTTTAATCAATGTTATGTGATTTTTGCTTCTTAAAACGGTAGTCAAAACTGCGACTATTGTCAAAACGTTCTGGTAGAGCTTGACAGCTATTAAATTAAATTGTCTTTTAAATATTCCACCGACAGACAAGGCAATCCGCTTTCGGATGTTGGTGCGGAAATTAAAATAAAAATTAACATTTTTAATCATTTCCAATCAGATATCGAGGAGGTATAGAGCGCTAATGAGTTCTCGTTATGCTTTCATTAATATATTTAACGTTAACTGTATAATATGTACGAGAATCGTAAATTACTGTTTCATTTCTTTTAATAATGTGTTTATAGCAAGAGAGATATTGAATAATCATATGATGGTAATACTTAGTACATTCGTGTTCATATCTATACGTACGTCCCACGGTCATGCCACATGGCCGTGAATGGTCGTTTGACCATGCCCGTTCACGATTTGGTGTTAAGGAGTAGTAGCCATCTACTACTCCTAAACATCTTTAATAAATTTAATTTATCAAATTCTCAAGACGTGTTCCATTCAACCGTGAATACAAAGTTTCATTTACACATTTTTCAAGAACCTGGAATCCAATACTTCTATTGCTGGTCTTGGGTTGGACTCTGGGATCTTGCGAGTCAGAGATCCCGTCATCGTAGGAGATAAATAACCCTACCAGACCGTGCTAGTGAGCCGTGTGACCCAGACTTGTTAAGGACAATAGTAATTATACGGCATGTGGGAGAGTCAAAAGGAATTGACCGTGCAATTTGAGATTGCGTGGTGGGTAAATCTATAATAATATAATATAGCTGAACATTTTATTTCTTTTGTTTGAACGCTAACGCGCCAATATCGGGGACTACTAGCCTATATTGAAAAAATATTTTTGTGTTGAATAGTCCATACATAGAGGAAGGCTATATACAATGACGTTACGACTAATAGGACTGAAGTTACGCGGGGTGATGCTAGTGGTGGTGGATAAGTGTAGATTTTCATCTCCATCGATAAGAGTGTAACACTAATAATGTAATCGCTTCTTCATTTGAATCGATCTTAATTACCTTTCGATTTCAATTGATAATAGATTGTACAGTGGTACGTTCTTAAGCGAACTCTGATAATCTGATAAATTAAATGAAGTTGGGAAAAAAAATGAAGAATATTATAAATGTCAGTGCTATTAAAGGTTCTAATCGGAGACATTCTTTTTGGAAAGGATAGCGTTTCTGACTCTACGTTACATATAATGTGCTAATTGGATGGTCCATAAATTCATTATCCCTGCGTTGAGATAAAAAAAATAATTAAGGGTCCAGTTCAGGTGTAGTGAACCCACTACACCTAAACTGGACTCTTAATTATTTATTTTTTAAATTATTTTGCCTAAGGAAACAAACTGTAAGTTCAGGCGTAGTGGGTTCACTACACCTGAAATGTAACATAGCTTCGATGAATTCTGAAATGAATTCAAGTTGTTATTCAGGTACAAACCTGTGTATTATTTAGGTTATTTATAACATTGGAGGGTAAACGCTCATTATGAGCCACTTCGTGACTTCAATAGCCCAATAATATCCTCATGGTTAATGGTAATGCAGATGCGTTGCCCTTATGTAGACAACAAATTTATATATTTTTTTTTTGTAATTGAGGCGGTATGCTGTAAGCGGTTATACCTCCCGTCTACAGCATACCCTGTTGTGCCGGCCTGGTTCAGCTGCATCGTAGCAATGACAGTACCTCTTATTAATACTAAGTCTTTGATAGACCTAAGTAGCAGTTGGTGCTTAAGGATAGTTAACAGTCGGTTTCCTTAGGCAAAATGTAGCATATGTACCAACCAAATTCGTTTGAAACCCGTTTAATAGATCTGCCGCTGTGATCTTTCTATCACAAATTCATTTGAAATCTTTAAGTTTGTGTAGAATCAACAATTATTCATTTAGAATTAACCCCCGCAATCTTCGTAGTGAACCTGTATTTGAATTGTTATAAATAGTCCCTTAAGTTTTCGTTTAGTTTGTGTGTTAACTGCATTGTACAGATGATAAAAAAATGTCCACACGTGCTCTAAGTGCGTGCTATGTCTGATTAGCTTCAAAGTACTCAGTAAACATAGTTGTATGGAAACTCTCGGTGTCATAATCATAAACAATTAATTTTTCTTAAGGTCTTGACTAAATGTTTTTGTGTGTTAGTAGATGTTTAGTGAGAGGTAGCGCCGTTGATAATTGTGTTGGGACGACCGAGGAGGTACCTCTCGCCAAACATCATACCGCCATAAAAATTATGGCTATGGTGACGCGTATCGTGCGTGAATAGCAGGCGGCCCATTGGAGGATGAAACGAAAGAGGACAACCTATATGCAATGTTAGTGGGCGTCGGTATTCTCCATCCCATTGCTTGTATGTCCCCCTGACATGTGAAAAAAAAACGTCGAAGCAATGGTGCAAGTATGCCTAGGTGCATGGAAAACACATGGGATGAGGGCCTTTTACCTAAAAATAAAGAACATCCAGCAATCCTAGCATGGAACCTCCCCATCTCACGGCCTTCTCAGACCAGGCCATGACCGGGCCACTCGCTGGACTTGGTATTTTACTGTTGTGCCACCATATTTTGTCCAAGAAGAAAAAGATAAAAGGTACAATATCAAAGCATACGTATTCCTTAAAGGCCAGAAATTTCAAAGAGGAAATTTAAAAATAAAGCGGAAAATTAAGGGTAATAAATTAAAGTTTTCAAAATGGAAATGTCATTTCCGAAAATTTCATTCTGTCTGGATATCAGACGATCCATGTTTCTTTAGATGAGGCCATGGAGATGATGGTGATCAATGATGAAGATGAGGAATTAATGTCTCCTCCCACTGCGGCTGTCATGACACCAATCGATAAAATTCCATTTATATTTATAGTGAAAAATAGATTACCATAAATTATTTTATACGCATTTATCTTGATATCTTACGATGATAAATGATAATACTAATGTATTGGTATTGGTAATTGGTTGGTAATCATAATTTATTATATTACGCTTATAAAAATTTAGCATGTAATAAATAATTAATTTAACCTGATTACACTACATTCGGATATTTATGGTTTATATTTTCGCTTTCGTGAATATTGCATTGTCTCATATATTTCAATTTGACCGGTAAAACATACGCTACACCATTTTGTAAGTCAGAAAGAATGAGTTTTACCAAAACGAGATGTTTCTCTGCACTCGTCGTCTTCTAACCGTCTTGCCCTGGTTCTAGGGATAAAGCTTTAGCATGCAGTTTTGTGGACGTTGACAGTTTAAATCAGTATTCACCTGCGTGTTCCTGTGTCTGTACGTACAACGTTTTTTTACTACGTACGTGTGCTAGGATACGTAATTACTCTTCCTTTTATAGAAAAAGTGTAAAATAATATTCACCTTGTAATAACATGACGAGAAAACATTTTTTTCCCGAAGGTTGTGTGGAACTGGAACTGGTGGCTCAAGTAGCCGAATAATAAAGCCCCGCTGGTGCCACCGGCCCCCTTCATTGAGGTGCCACGGTTCATATAATAATTACATTATATCAATTGCCTCTGGGCTAGTGGTAAGTATGTCCCAGGTTGTATTACAAACTATGTATATATATATATATATATAGATATATGGTCCGAAGTCCTCAAGTAGGTGGTTTTACCCCCCCCGTGCCTCAGAGAGTACGTTAGATTGTTGGTCCTGCGCCTGATTTCTCTCCGGTCGTGTAGGACTCTCGAACCTTAAGAATAGGTGAATGAGGAAATATAAAGTGCACTTGAGCACAAATTTGAATACTATGATGTCTTGCGCTGTTAGCTTGTCTCTATTAACATGACCATCGTAACCAATCGTAGACATAACAATACGAATATATCCTATTCTATTTTGTTCTCCTCTCTGTTTAGTAAATTTTGAACTTGCAAACAAAAGAAGGTTAGATTTACCTACTTTTAAGACTTCGATTTCAAGCTAGACATATGTCCTAGTTTTAATACTTGATTCCAGGCGCCCGGCACTATCAGCGCTCGTAAACAGCACTTAAACATATGGGTCATAAGTGTTAGCTTCGTGATAAACGACAATTCTGTGGCGCGCTATTAAAATATACCGACAAATGGGAACGATTACGACATTGTTATCGCGTGTGCTTGTTACTTAGAGCTGAGATATGTAGACTCAAGTCTCAAGACTGGTTCATTGTTACAGAACCGTGATACGTAAACGCGACGCTAGCTATTTGACGTAGAGAGATGACGTACATCCTCCAAATATGTCTGTCCACAAGGATAGGATTTAGTTCTCAATCTGTGATCGATATTAGATTTACCTTGATAAGATTTGACCCTAAAGAAATGGTTAAGTGTAAATAACTAACGCGACTGAAGGTAAACATAGTTTGTAATGGTTGTTGAAGTAAGCTCCTTTACGTACGCTTGTTTAGGGGAGTAAACTGGTCGGGGCAAGAGGCGAAGATGGGAACCTAACAGCATTGCACTGTTCCAAAGTAGGTGGGGTTGCCCTGTGGTGCGGGACAACTCCCTCTGTGGAGGTGGCGTCGGTCCCTTAGACGGCTGAGTAGCCGTCGACGTGCCCTGATAATTGGTTGTTCCGGAGCACCTCATCAAAGACGGCACGGATGGCAGTCGCGGTTGTTTTTGTGGGTATTCAGCACTGGAATGTGCCGCGAACCCACACACCACTACACCCCACCCAGGACCGGTGAAGGCGTGTAAGTGTTCCCCGCGTCAAGAAAAGCAAAAAAAGGTGGGAGTAAACTGGTGAACGCATGATGAGAGCATTACCAAATGAGATCACCAAAATTAAATGGGTGAAATAAGTGAGTACAGACCGAGAGAGAGAGAGAGAGAGAACTACGTTACAGTATGGGCAAGAGAGAGCGAGAAGTGCGAGCACACAGTCATACCCATTACATGAAATTATTTATGCTTCAGTCGTGTGGTCTAGAGCACACTCGCATTCTTTGTAACAAATTTCCCAAAAATTCCCATTTTTCCAGATTATTATTCAGCTTCGTTGTATGATGCCTTAAGTTTACACGAATTTACACTCTTTACAGTAAAACTGTTTCAAATGATTTATCTCGATTTATTTAGTCGTTTAACGTGCTCGACGTTGACGTAACTACCGCGATAAAATGCGTTAAAATAGTTTTCTTGTAATCAGCTCCGGTGAAGTGAGTGCGGCCCAACAGGAAACTTTAATTTCTTTAGTAGTATATTAACGATCCGCTCCGGCTTCGCACTTTATTAACACACCGGATTGCTACCTAAAAGCTTTGTCGGGAAACGCTCTATTAATGGGTGAAAATCTCATGAAAATTAGTTTAGTCAATTTTGAGGAATCCGACCACAAACTGTTTTATAATATGCAAACATGAGCGTTGATAGATATTTATGAAGTGCAATCAATAAAAACTTGAGTGGATTGGCGACGGAATATCCATTAATTGTGTGAAATTCCAATTTAATCAGATTTTTATAGGTTCTTCAAAGACAGGCAGTAGCGCGGGTGAAAAAATCACTTGTCTTTCGCCAATAAATAGTAGTAAAAAAGAATAGATACATAAATGTTATACGTTCGCTATAATCTTTAAGTAACTGTTCTTTTTTCTTTAATTGTATAAAGGGGCAAACGAGCAGTCGGAGCCTTTTGATGACTACCGACGCCCATGAACATTCAAACTATTATTACGCAGATGCGTTGCCTTCCTATCATTCGTCCGTCCCTCCACTGGGCCCACCGGCTACTCACAAACCACACGAAACGCGAGAGCTATGGTCACTTTACGCCGGTATCAAGTGAGCGAGAGTTACTTCCCCGGTCGTGCCGACCCAATTCATTGCAGTAGTTTCATGCACCATGCATGGCTCTACATCCTCCTATGCAGCATGGTACCCCCTATTTGTAACACATAGTATAACAATAAAATGAAAGGAAAACATCTTTCATATGGGCTCTTTCGAAAACACCATGACTTAATGGTGTTTTCGAAAGAGCTTTTCAATAAATACAAATGGGAAGCAAGTACTGAATTTAACTTAGTTTTTATTCGTAGTTTTGACTGTTGCAGAAATCATCAACTATCGCGTGTGATGCCATAGCTCTTGAGTATAGATGATAGATTGAAAATAAAGAGCACAGCAACCGCCTGTTTTTGTACACAACGATCTAAAGTTTAGTGTTCTTTATATCACACTATAATCACCAAATATTAGCACGATTTTATGCTCCATTGTGACATAAAGGAGGGACAAACAAACTCATTCCGCATACATGTAAATACAATTTAATGGCATCGTAAGAACGTCACTTGAAAAAAGATCGAACCACAAAATAAAAAGAAGCGAACGATTTTAGTCATTTATGGTTAGGTCTCTGACAATTTCGTCACTAATGAGAAACAAGAAAGAAAGTTTTTAGAAATCCAGTAATTTGAACGGTAAGCTTTTATCTCGGACTGCGGGGTGGTGGTGCCTGGTGGGCTTTTTTTTTCATAGCCAGTATATGATATAATTTGTACTTTAAGTTAGGAGTAGACCTTCTGCATTGCACCCGCACTGGATGAGCACCTCTCGCTTACTTGATAACGCCTGAAAGTGACTAGCTGTGGCGTCACGTTTTGTGCGTTGTATGAGTTTCCACTGAGGAGGAAGGAATGATGATAACATATATGCATAAAAATCGCGCGGAAGTCTTGGGCGTCGCCAGTGATCATAGGATACAGCCTTAAAAATGGTAGCCTTACTGTAATGTCTCGTGCAGTTGGTAGGTAATAGGGAGTGTAGAGGGCATGGGGTGAAGCATATAGTGCTCGCTATTCCAGCAGCATCCAACATACAATTCAAAAAGCTGTGACGTCACACATGCGTTCTATCGCTCTGACACAATATGCCCAAAAATAAACGGGTAAATAAATAGCTTTATCACTTACCAAACTAAAAGATAAGGAAAGTTTATCGGCTGTTAATAGTAATGCTATCAGCTGGATCTTAATAGGGTTCTCCGTTGGCCACAAACACAAACATAAAGGCGTCGAAACGGTCTCTGATTCATTTTTATTTGATATTTGACCCAAATTAGTTTTTGCCAAATTCATCGAAATTATAGCGTTGGGCTTTCGAGATCGTCATAAATATTTATTGCACATAAAATACATTCATTTGTATAAAAAATCCGTTACACTCCATTCGTTCTACTAACGATGTTTTGGTGTTTTCGAGCCAAGTTGTTGGCACAATATTTTCAGAGGGTAGAAGCTGTGACGACGAGTTTACCATGGATTTTACTTCTTACTTTACTTTTTTTATATTTTCGGATATAATTAGAAACACGGAGGCAACTCACACGAGGCAGCTAAAGGTGGCCTTGGAAGAGCTGGCTGAGCTATGACAGGCGGAACCGTCCCCCCGCATCCTACAATAAATCGAATGCTGGTAATATTCTAAAACAAAGTCTCCAAAATTTGTCTAGAAATGGATTTTTATGTGGTTTTTATTGATATATAGAACGATTCCCAAGGAAGGTTTAAATCTAATTCTTATTAAAGTCTGTGAGCCTGTCCGTGGTATCCACAGGCGAAGTAACATATTATTTAGATAGGTTCCAGTCTCTTTTGTAACATATTATTTAGATAGATTCCAGTCTTCCTACGCCGCGTGTGAGGTAGATTTATACACATCATAAAAATGTAAAAAAAATCTAGCATAACCGGTATAATTACACTACTAAATTTACGGTTCCAATATGTAAATATGTCAATAAATATAAGTCGTGATATATGTTCAACTTTCGTTTTCATTCTTTCACTGTTTCGTGTAGGACTCGACGTTTATACATGGACCGATTCAATTATATACACAAACATATAAAACTATGCGATCGTCACAGAGTTAACATTCGAAATACACAATTTTCGCAACACAGGCAATATATTAACATGTTATCGTAATAAAATAAACAAATTATAGTATAATTATTCCAGCGACAATTTATACAGCAATAACCTCTCACGGTGCCGCTGAGAAATGCGACAATTACAGGAACTGTATAATATATCTGTTATACCTAATCCACGCGCTTGATTTACTACCACTAGGGTTGCCAGGGCGGAATTCACCTTAATACTCCGGACATCTCTTGTGATATACAGATTCATGATATAAAATTTCCAGAAGAACACGTCTTTTACATTAAATAAATATCATATATCAGATGTCACTCTTGTCCACGACATCAGGGTCGGGGGATGAGGGACCCCGCGGTCTTTGTCCAAGGTAATATCAGGCTGATTGATAACTGGCCGAAACGACGAACTTAAAAAAACATAGACAAATAAAATTTATTACATTATAGTCAATAATCTATTCGAAAATAGAACGCCAAGTTTAAATGTATCGAAACTGATTGAATTTGTGTGAGACGACCTAGAACTTTCTCGGCCGTAAATTTTCTCAACAATGGAAAGAAACGAAATTCATGCGGTGATAAAGCTTTACGTTTTAAAAGGGAAAACAGCAACCCAGTTTAAAGTCAAGCTGGACGGTGTTTTAGGTAATACTGTTCCTGCATTGAGTACACCTATTCACACCTGGGTAACTGATTTTAAACGCTCTACGTTTGACTACGAGCTGCGAAAACGCTAACAGGTCTGGCCGTCCAAATGAAGTCACGAATCCGGACACGATCAAAAAGATTCAAGAAGTCGTTTTGAATGATCGGCGCTTAAAGTTGCGTCAGATAGCAGATAGGGTAAGCATTTCCTGTGATCGCGTTTTTAACATTTTACACCAGCATTTGCGAATGGAAAAGCTTTACACGCGATGGATGCCGCGTTTGCTCACTGTTAACCAAATGCAACGTCAAGTGGACGATTCGCAGGAGGGTTTGGCGCTGTTTAAGCGTGATACTAACGAGTTTTTGCGACGTTATGTGACAGTAGATGAAACATGGATACATAGCAACCCGAAGAAGCTGTGTTAGGCTTCTGTTCACTTCCACAGCGTTAGTTCATTCAGATCCGGAAAAAACTTGCCGCTGTGAAACATTTACACAAAATATCCCAATTTTGCCGTTCTTTATGAATGGATAAAATTCGGGAAGGCGTTTGGAAAAGTGTTAGATAGGAAATAATGTCATATTTGTTTTCAATGACTTGGCCTACTATGTCGAAAAACCTATAACTTATTATCACCAAATTTTTCTTACAAATTCCAAAAAAAAAAAACCGTCCAGGAGCTAAAAATCCTGTATTTTATAATGGCATCCGGACATTTTGACATTTATGGCAACCCTAAGCCTTCAGCACCGTTTTCTCATCCACACTGGTCGGTATCATCTGACGTTCCCATCACTAGTGGGTGAGTGCATACAACATTTAAAAGGTATTTTGAGGCCAATTCATTATACGGTGACTTCATTGCTTAACGCGTGATTTCATCGCCTCCATTAAAATAACGAATTACATACCTACTCGTATGTCTAATCGTTTTGTTCATTTTTCTTTCGTTAAAAATTCGTCCTTCTGATTTCTATTCAAAACAGAATTATAAAAGTAGTTTCTGATCGTCAAAAATTTAATCCAACACCAGTCCACCGCCCCAGCCTTGTCCTGAGGAGCAGGGAACAATCTCAGCGCCCAGCGGATCTCTTTTATAAATAAATGAAATATCCACACATGCAACAAAAAATACAAATTATAACATACAGTTTATAAACTGAGAACAATTATAATTACGATATTATATACGAATTAGCCTGCGAAGAGCATCTTATTCACACGGTGTGATATGCCATAAAATCTATTACCTTATAATATCCTATATCACATAAGCGTTCTGAACATTTTTGTTCCTTACTGATATAAGTGAAACTTTTTTTTACACACTGATGTAAGAGAAACTTATTCTTCACTTACATCACCAGAAAAGCCAAACACCTGCCAACTATAAATATTCAATTGAGTATTTATTCTTACTTTATCCATTTCCTTTTATTCTAGCTTCGTTTATTAACATTTCGTACACAAAACGACTAACTATATTTTTAAACAACCGCTCTAAGGCAGTTCGTTACTCCACCTGTCTTTTTCATAAGTTAGGTTAGGTTAGAACAAATAATAAAAGGGTAAATAAAATTCCACGTTGTTATATTTTATTACAGACCAAACTCCAAAGTATAACACAACAACCATAAAATAATAAACAAATTAAGAAAAAAAAAGTTAATGTGATTAATGTATAGTGTTTTCGCTTTTCTTATTGCCACGGAGACATTCACGAGTACGTCGGAACCTGTTATCTGGTTTTCGAAAAGTTACAAGTAAGATTTGGTGTGAAAACTGGGTGGGTTTCGGGGCTTCAATATATAAAATTTGCTCAGGGCAAACAAGTTGTTTTATAGTATACGGGGACAGACTAGCAACCGGAGCCTTTTTACGACTTCCGACGCCCGTGTACATCTGCATAATTATGCCGATGCGTTGCCCTCATTTCCTCGTCCCCAATTGTTGTCAACATGTTTGAAAAAATGACTACCGACATAAAAAATATTACAAGAGGACAAACGAGCGGTTAGCCTTTTAGTGACTGGCCACGTTCACAGGTATACACATAACCACAGAAAGGCAGATGCGTTGCTCTTCTTTCATCCTATGGGCTAATCACAAACTGCGCGAAAGGTGATGGCATCGATGTAATTTTACGCTGGTATTGTGTGAGCGTGAGGAACCTGCCCGGTGGCGCCGGCCCAATTTGGCTACAATGCAACATGACAGATCTTTAAAAGCATCCAAACAATTAGAGGCTATTATGGTCCCCCCTTTCCCCCAATAGGCTCAGGTACTTACATGCTTAATCTAAAGAATATAAGCATATTGGTTATGCATCCAAAGGGTAGTACGATTTTAACATCATAATATCACATCGTACCCCTAGCTACACCTACCCTGCGTAGGTCGGGTACAAGAAATACAAGTAATGGTTATTTCCGACATAATTTGACTAAAACCGCATGGAGCTCCGTCTCGGCAGTCAGTACCTAGGAGCCCATATATGATATGGCTTACCATCCTTAGGTAAGCCCTGGAGTCATCAGGGGTATTTGTCTACCTATTTCTTAACAGGCCCTGACGAGATTGTCGGATTATCTAGCTCCTTCCGACTATAGAGGCGCACGTGAAAGACGATGCGCCACGCGTGCTCGCGCCCGTGGTGGAAAGGGGGATGGTTTTCTCCTGTCATGATAGCTCAATGCGCTCTTGCCATGAGTGAGCATCCCCACTCGTGAAGGAGGGGCGGTCCTCCCGGCTGTGGTAATAATAGTTACTTAAGCTAACCTTCAATAACTTTCGGGATGCAGTATACCCATCTGTGGGTAAGGTCTGTGGCCTCCTACCGAACACAATTTCACCTACACCGCCACCTGGCGTGTCTTTTAGTAGTTATACGAAGAAGCTGCACTGGACACTTCCGTCGGCGTAGAGCAATAAGAAAAACGCGCCACTACCTTTGCTCTGCTTCTGTCAGGGCGTCGGGCAGTGCCATCCATCCGGCGTGCTTATCCCGCAATCTCTCTGCCGTCTCTTTTGCGGACATTTTGTTGCACCATTGGCAAACACTGACCTACTGGAATGATATGAAATGAGATTATTTTCAAACTTTCACCCAATTCGCTCGACGCGTGTGTCCGTTCCTTAATCCGATAATATCACATCGTAAAGTGTTAACAAACATTCAAAATCGTTATAACTTCCTGCGCTTAATGGTTTATCTGCTGAGGGAAAATAAACAAGGTAGTGTAATAGGTATAAATGTATTTTATGTTTAATTTATAGCTTGACGATAGAAGCTTATTATTGTGGTTAAAATCGTATTTTAATTAAAACCGCGAATTGTTGGCCTATTGTGAGTCGGTATCTCGTTTGTAACTAGTGTTGATTATATACACTTATAGCCCAGAAAATAGTAGTTTATTAAAGTTTACTCCTTAAGAAATGACTAAAAGGGCGCGATAAAGACTCTACAGCCATGATCCTCTCCATGAGCCATTTATTTACGTAAGCACGGAGGTCATTTTACCTACCGCGCGCGAGCTGCCCTCGACGACAAATTAGGCCCGTGAGATTTAATAATAATTGAATTAGCTATTGTAAACATTCTAATGTCGGATCGGGGTCGGACCCTCTTAGACCCCAAACCTAGTCTCGCCGCCCAACGAGCTCTCATAGCAAGTTCAGGTCCGAAAAGCAAGGTATGAAAAAAATATGAGGAGTGAAAAGCGTGAAACCGTCGACTGAGCGTAACACTAGCGTAGCGTTGTGAGAATTCAAATCAAATCGCGTGTCGATGCTGACATTTTAGTTTTTTTATTGCAGTGATAAAATGAAACCGATATGATCCACCTGAGGAGAGATGGTTGCATACGTCCATGGACCATACATGAAGTCTTTACTCCTTTTAGATCCCCCCCCGGAATTCTACTAATGCGCGTAATATGACAGAGAGGCTTCAGTACATACCAGTGCTGTGTGACATATGAAACAACCCCCCCCCCCCCGAACACATAGAGATATGCTCTTATGCATATAATATTATGACAGCCTCGGAGGACAGCGGATTGGCGGCGGTACAGCGCGCGACCATAACCTTTAGTTTCCCATACAATAAAAGGAAATTCCTCGCCGAACACGTTACCTTGCCTATATTGTTAGAACACAGATACGCTTGGTGTCATTACAGGATGCGGATCTATGTTCGTCGTATAACGCAAGCACACAAGGGCCGGCAGGAAGCGTGGCTTCGTTTTTGTGTTGCGAGACGGATGCGCGCGCGCATATCAGATGCATCAGCTGTTTTAATTACCACAGTGTGGCCTTTCCTGTACGGCCACTAAATATTTGCCTCGTTTATATGCCCAATAAGTCGTACAATACCTTCAAGCTTGAGTTTATGGGCAGACGGCTTAAGCCGCCTATGGTGAGGTGCCAGGGGATATCAAATCATCAGGGCACCTTGACGGCTAATCAGTCTTCTAAGAGACCGACGCCTCCTCCGCAGCAAGGCTGCCGCGCACCAAAGGAAAACCCCACAAACTTTGAGACAGTGCAATGGGTTGAGGTTCTCATCCCCTCTCCTTGTCCCGTGCTCAATAGCGCGTCCTCCTATTGCTCTTTATCCCCCTCTTCTTATAAGTGGGACCCTCGGTTCATTAGGCTCCGCCTGGTTTCTCCCCAGGCTACTGAGTCCCACCGCCACGACAAGGCTTGAACCATGTTGGGGAAGATGGCTGAACCTCCGCCACTCGACTTCCACGTAGATCGTCTAACGATGATCGTGATTCATTGCTCGTGTTTTAAGTGTTAGCTAAGTCGGGCCCACGCAATCATAGGTGCAAATTATTGAGCAAATTAGGTATAGGCGTATAAGTTGCAGATGACACATCCGAGGATAATGGAAAAGCAAATAATAAAAAGATGGTCATAATTATTCTTTTTATATTAAGACAAGCTAATTTACATAGATCATATGTTAACATATATAGATATCATAACCCCGCAATACACATAAACAAAGGCCATAATTTCTATATTTCATTGTTCTGTATACTGACCTTATTGAAATAATGTGTATTGTATATGTGAATAAAAAAAAGTTGTTGTCATACGGTTTTTAGAGAGTTGAAACTGAAATCACCTTATAGCCATCCATGATGAACGAACGCCTCCTCCATAGAGCGCCAGTACGATATTTACTAAAAGATAGTAAGTAGTTATTGATATACTATGTGTACTACTAGGATTTATATACTAGAAATATCCACGTCAACTTCGCCCGTGAATAAATAGTCACATTAACAAATTATTTAGTTAACATGACAATTTATTCACGGGCGGAACTGACGTGGATCGCTACTTGAGTATATTAAAGAACTTTTGCTGACAACATCGTTCACCTAGAATGTTGCAGACACAACACACCTAGTATTGGTACGCACGCACGCACGCACGCACGCACGCACGCACGCACCTCTATTAACGTTCGTGGAAGTTCATAAGCTCCATTGATATGTGGTGATCCACATTACGACAAATAGTACGCAGAGCGTTGCATCTACTTAATCAATGGATAGAAAAACTCTCACTAGATCAGTGTATGCAATGAAACGTGTGACATTGGTCTCGTACTCGTTTCTAATGGCAAACTAATTATCAACAACAACACGTCATTTGGCTATTGAATTCAATGTGTTTACATACTTCTACGACATTTGCTGTGTACTTATTGTACTTATAAATTAATTTGAAGTCTGTATCGAAGTGGACAAGAATTATCTTATCTAACAAAATAGTAATGTTCTATTAGAATTAATATTGTTTTATACGTAAACAATGTAATACAATATCAGATAGACATATAACATAATGTTTATGTTATTCCATTGTTTTATTCAATTTCCTGTCGTGAATGCATACATGAGAGCGGCGTGTGGAGAAAATCAAATCATTATTCCCGTCATGTGGCTAAAATCAAATCCGCAACAAATACATTCGTAAGTTTTATCGACAAACGTGGTCGATTGAACGGTTTTGCACTAATAAATGTTTAAGCGGTCAATGAATTCAGTATACAATGAATATGCATTACACAATTAAGATATGAAGAAGGACGATTACAAAATGGCCAAACTTTACCCTGTAATCAAGACACAGACAAGCAAAATTAAATTTTTATCTCGGTTAAATTATTAAATTCTAACATAATACAAGCTTTCGAATTAATGTAAATCTTGACGTCTTAAGTTTACGCGAACGTTACTCATTCTTCTATTGAAACTTGGATGTTTTTTCATTTCAATGGCCTCATCATCAAAAAACATCCAAATTTCAAGAGGAAAGATGGCTGGGTTCTTCCACCTGCTTGGGACCCAGTGCTAAACATAATCAAATCAAAAAGTAAACATAACACCTCAGGACAGCAAGATATAACTAGTACTGTTTGCGTTAATCAGAACAAAAAATAATAATTATAATTCTTCGGGTAGTTTTAATAATTTGAGACACCAGGACATCTGTCATATCAACCCGCCCGTGACCATGGTTGCTGTGAAGCTTCTGAAACTTCAGGCTAGTTAAATAATTAAATAAATCACGATAAAATCCGTAATGTAATAATGTAAATTTGCAATAACGTAAATACGTATGGCATCTCGTTTTCGGCATTAATATGTAATGATGAACGATGTGACGACGATATTTTGGTGATGGGCCAACAAGTTTTAATAACGCAAGTAAGTTTCTAAAATATTGAATCTTAATAGCGGGGCTTTTCTTTTAGTAGACTTAATGGCAAATACTGTGACCTATATACATATTATAGAAAAATCTTCGTGAAGAATATTTTTTCTCAGAACATATTAACAACAGCTCTAGAGAGTTTGAATTGTCAATAAAAGGTTGAAATGGCTTTCGAATTTACAGGAACAACTTACTCGCAGGAAATCAAAGTTTGTCCAATGTGACATGTACGTATCACCGAAGAATAGACTTGTCAATTTACATATATTAATCATATTTTAATATTCAAAAGTTTAAAAATACCATTTTTGGTGTCAGGTATTGATACCTATTGGTAGTTTATAGTGGGGTGACGGACTTAAAATTACCACTAGAATTTTATATTTGAAAACATTGCACTCACAACATTTGTTGTACTCAAAACATTTTCCTCGCGAACCAAACTACGTGGTGAAGTGCACTCAAACATTGACAAATCCCTTTCGTGACGTACAAGTACTAAAAAGTAATATCAACACCCGTTGCTACTGTGTGTAGATGGGCCGGTTCGTGTAATTTTTAAATTAGCAATGCCCATACTTCAATAAGGGCGAACTCCTTTAGTTAAGCCTGGATTCGGTGATTATTTAATTAGATTTTACCTTTGAAATTATAGATTCTATACCAGATTTTTAAAATTTAATTATTCTGTATTAGCTTACAGTTCGAAATACAAATAAATTTTATTCGAAAGCAGTGTTTTCATTTCAAATGAAGTCCTTTTATTGATGTCTTAAGTTTATGCGAATTTTACTCACTATGATAAAACTACTTTTATGGACTTTATCGGGTTTATTTAATGATCTATCCCAAGCAAGCAAGATATAATAAGTACTGCTTGCTTTAATCGGAACAACTAAATTATTGTAAAGGTACCAGCCTTTATTAAATATCGCCTCTGTGGTGTAACGGTGCGGATGTCGCCCGTTAAGACCATTATCCGCGTGGGGTCCTGGGATCGATCCCCAGGTCGGACAACTATTATTAAATGTTTTTTTGAAATTATTCTGAGCATACATTACATTATCCGGGATTGATATGTGCCCCAAGTGACCATAGACTTGCCACCTATGACATCATGCGCGTAAGTGCCTTGGCTAATCGTGGGTGTTCTAGTATATCCACTGGACTTACGAGTTGTGGATGTACTAGTGTGCTGCACCTCTGCCTACATCTTCGAGGATAATAGGCGTGAAGGTATTTTTATTAATTTGTCACATCTAAACGTCTGACAGCTCTGCCCCACCATAACCATGGTTGATGTAAAACTTTAGTACTTTTTTATTAGATATACTTTGGTGTTTGTGATGTTGCTGTAGTTTTTCATTGCCATCAACGATAATGATTCAAATCATCTAATTTTCATCGTAAATTAAATTAATTATAAACACCGCCGTGTATTATCAACTTGTTTACAATTTGCTTAATATATTAGTTAGGGCATCTCATATTGATATTTAAAAATACCACACTCTACGATTGCATCACGCTTGTTGAATTACTTGTATTGCATTGCAAGTAACTCGACACAGCGCTGTATCGGTTATCTTACAATGTCAGTCGTATAATGTGTTAATACTGAATAATGCCGGTACCCACGTCTCCGTTCGCAGGGGGACCACGAACCACGGCTGACGTGCCACAAAGATAAATAGGGTACTTAAAGTACCCTATTTTCTTATACATCCTAGTCCATTGTCTATCACTTTGCCAACAGACATTTATAGTCTATCTCTATAACCATTGCTTAATGCTGAATATGGAGGCATATCGGTATATAATCTGACCTAACCCCGAACGTTTCCTAGCCAAGAGCATTCGCTAGCCTAGCATTGCGAGGGCCAAATTGGCATTTATGGTAATGTCAAGGAGAATATTATCGAGATTAATATTTCCTTAAACCACTACTTCACGTTGCTTTTTTCTGTTCAATACTTTGCAAATAATTAGTATCTATTTTTGGGACAGTGGGCACTTTAGTTTCAATTAGATTTCTTTATAATATAATGTTTGAAACATGTGTTTTTTAATCATTTATTTTCGATTGCCTTCACAGGGCAAAGCCAAAAAAGTCCTTGACTAAGTGTTAGGATTTCCTTTGCGAAGTCGGACTCTCGTTTATAAGTTGTGTGACGTTTTTCCTTATCCGTTATCTGTGATCCGTTTGGAATAGTAATCAGATCCATTACAGACTGAGGTCGTGCCAGTAATAGATTTCAATCAATAAACCAAACACAGCATTTTATCACGATACGTTTGTCGTATCAGAACACACGGTGGGGCGCAATCGCAGACAAACTAACGACTGAAGCATTTATCTTGATAAAACTAATAAAGATTTTGTGATTGATCTATAGGAGAGTTAATGATCTTCATACACGAGTAGATTGTATAAATTCGTCGTCAGCCTTTATCCACTAATACTTGAGGTCTTTGGGAGTATAGATATGTTTCAGTATAGAATTACTTAATTCGATACGATCTAGCATTCACTTTGAACATAATACTGTCACCACACTGTATGACGAATTTGCTATTATGATTTTTTCAATATTACTGATGAGATTACGGACCACGCAAATTTTGTTAGACATAAATCCGTTTTCGAATAGGTCTGTCTGTTCGAGGAAACCACAGTACACGATCACGTAAGATTAATATTTGGAATAACTATTCCTAGTCAATAAATACAACTAAAAAGCCTTTATTAAAATACTAACGCTACACGGTGCGGTAATATTTGAAGTGACCACGTATGTCTCATAACTCGGCCATTACCGGTAGTAAAACAGTTTCGGAGTGTAAGGGATGAATTCGTAATTAACACACGTGACGTTGATTGTGAGGTCTTGCGAAATCAAAACGATATTATTTTTATCCCCCTCCACTTTATGTCTTATAATACAGACATCCCTAATAGCGAAAGACAAATTGCCCTTATCACTTTAGATTAGGATAGCCATCCCTTTTTGTTTTTATCGGATTAATCTCAAAAAGGGTTAGCTTATGTAAGGTCTTATTCAAAGAATTATCTTTATTGTTACTCGCGCATTATTGTATTGTTTTTTATGTATTAAAATCAAATGGATAAAATAATTCGGTATTGCTAGTGATCATTGTCGTTAAAACAGTAGTTAGGTACTTTGTTTTACGATAAAAAATACGAAGAAATCTTTAAAAGCAACCGATGATTAATAAAGAAATATCTTAGGTGTCCTGAGCATAACATCTTAAATGGTGACTCTACTTCTACGTAAATACGTATCTTGGGCACGGCCTTTGCCTTCTGTTCATCCTATATTCAACTGTATGTAACTGTAATAGAGTACAATTTGTAAACGCCACAATATCAGGCAATTCTCAACTGCTCGATGAACTCCATTTCAAATTACTAAAGCTGATTCGTGTATGAGTAGAAATTGCTTCGTAGTCCTCACGTCTCCATGGAATCGGGCGGCTGTCGAAGAAAATTGAAGCGTAATTAAATTGGAGAGGTCAGGAATCGATAGGAAACTTTGTGATACAAAAATGTAGACGTCCTGTTAAAGGTACTTGTGTTGGAATATAGCTAAAGCAAACGTGTTTAGATCAGAATTGTGTTTAGATGTAAAATAATATGGCAACGTCCCTTCGTAACGGACGTGAAACGAGCATATCCAATTTTACGGCCGCATGTGGACAACATGAAAAGGCATAATCTGTCAACTTTTTTTGGGGTTCGAAATGGTTTAGGGCGAAAAAGGTTTGGAAAATGATTACGAAGTTGAATGGTGTACAATTCCACGGTGATAATTTGATGCATTAAATACGGCGACCTCAATTACACACTTTAAAACTGATGGTCAAAGAAAGCGCTACAAAGTATAGAATATTGATTTAAGTTTCTAATTCAACGGGTTTTATATTCATCCTACATAGCTCATTGTCATGGATGTGTCTATCGACGCACGATGTGAATACGCACTGTATACTTTTTCTCCGGCACTTCCTAACAACGGCGTAAGGGACTTATCATGCTTTATTTGGATCCCAGTTCCTACAGCATTCTCGCACGATAACTCCACTCCTTTACCTGTATCGTCGTCTCAACGTACACAGGCACCGGATTTGTAAGTTAGAAAGAGAGGAGTGCATTGTAATAAATTACATTGGCGGGCATAAGCGAAGCACGTAGCCCCTCGGTATTCCAAACTATTAGGTACGCAACTCATTCCCAGATGCGCGCCGAGGCAAAAACTTACGTACAAAAACCGCATCAGGGCGAGCGTGCGTGCGGCAACATAATGAGAACCACCGAATGGGGCTTGATGTAGTGCAGCTGACGGTGAGGAAACGAGAGAAAATATGAAAATGGAACTACAGTGAAATGACATCGGTATTAATGGAATAATGCGTCCTGCATTCCTGTAACTTGACAGTGTAATATGTCTTGTAATTCAAGGGCCGTGTAGCTTTTGCTCATACATGTACTAGAAATTACTATAATATATTGATGGGGAAGAGGTAGTGCCATGTTACATAGTAGGAGCAAGAGCCACACATAGTGTATGACGCTACATCCTCTTGTGCAACAGCACGACCGAGAAGGACGCTCCCATAATACTACCGTAAGGTGACATCTTCAGTGTAGCGTTTCGTGCGGTTTGTGAGTAGACGGTGGCCCTTTGAGGGGGGGGGGGGAAGAAGGAGCAACGTATCGGCATAGTAATTATGTGAATGTTCATGGGCGTCGGAAGTAATAAAAATGTGCCGATTGTTCGTTTGCCCCTATTCTATAAAAAAATAAAGAAGTATGTATGATGTGTATAATATGTTGAAATAACCTGTCTAATATTAAACATTACCAGCCTTTTATCGTCACATGGTAAACATTTTATGTCTTGAGAAAATTCTAATGTTCAAATTTGTCAGCTGAAAAAACAATTTCAAAATAGATTATTAACAGTAAAAAATAAAATAGTAGACAGGTTCCAATTCCTTCTCAGATCTGTTAACAACCGGCGCAAGAACTAAGACAGTCTTATAAACTAATTTATATTACCAATTTAATCCACTATTTTCGATAGCCTTCAGCCGTAAATTATATCAATAGGTACAATGTTATTTACGTTATTTTGATCCAATCAGTGATTTGATCCCAAGGTTTAGAACCAACCATTAGAAATAAAAAACCTAATACCCAATGGTAAATTGTTGTCAGATTCTGATAATGTTTCACGTATTTTCGTGTAGACTGCAATAGTAATGTGTACGTGGCTTCACCTGATATTTTTATCTGTCAACGTCTCTCTTATCTGACGTTCCTCTTCTAGGGTATCGTGGCTCTTACAAATGCCAAACGGGTATGTTTTTATCTGTATCACGATCTTCATACGCGTACAAAAGGTCAGACATGCCAATGAATGTGATCGAATGGGAGGATACCGAGACAAGACGGGATAAACATCGAACAAGCGAAACGGATCACTAAATATTAATACGGTACATACATTTGAATAATGCGATCGTTCAGTGGAATATTTCGATTTCGAGCAAAGCAGACGACTGATAGATCTTCTGACGGCAAGCGAATAACGTCCAGTCTCATTGGACCTCCAGTTTTTTTTTATATTTCATAGCGAAATAAATAAATTTAATATTTCTTATTTGTAGCAATGTGAATGTGGAAAAGGCACAGCATGTATGTAAGGATCAAGAGTGTGGCGCTACATTTTCTCTGCGTATCCGATTAGGGGATTGAGGTGAAGATATGTGTGTGT
The DNA here is from genome assembly GCA_017140195.1 of Eumaeus atala. Lineage (NCBI taxonomy): Eukaryota > Metazoa > Arthropoda > Insecta > Lepidoptera > Lycaenidae > Eumaeus > Eumaeus atala. The sequence goes on along the minus strand of JAFELO010000054.1, from coordinate 80,697 downwards.
ATAACGATCACAATTATAGTATTAAATTAAGCATTTTTAAGGACGTGGCTTTCTTATGATTGGTTCATGCTTTTTTTCGGGTGGCACAAACAAGACTTTCGGGCAAAGAATGACAACCCATTGATATGTGAGGCGATATCTGCCATATGGAAATGTGATATGTCATTAGGAACGTGACTGCACAGTAGCCCGTAACCTTTTATGGTTAGCGTTTGGTTAAGAAGATGCGCCACTGTACTTTGCCTGTGTCCATCATGACACATCCAGAACTTTCACACAGTCAGCAAAACGAGGGTAGACACAAAAAATACAATGACAGAGTTGAGACGAAAATCAGATATGGTATCGGGCGTGTATAATAATATAAAAATATTGCATGACAGCGCACGAGGAACCGTACACAAATATCTCTTTATACACTGTTATTCATAAATTATAGCCGTAATTAATCGTTTTATAATCGTGACTGGCTTTGCACGTTTTATAAAATGAAGATATCATGATATTTTTTAGATACAGACCACGAATCTAAGAATTATTCTGTGATGACTTTATCCGTTTATATAGAAGTTGGAAATGACGTGCTATGTTAGTAATCTTTCTGCATAATGTTAGGAAAGTATGAAGCATCATAAAACTAATTAAGCTCTTGTTCGACTACCGACGCTCGTGAATATCCACATAATTATTATGCCGATGCGTTGCCCTCCATCGCCCCAGCCCCTATCGGTCCACTGCTGGACATAGGCCCCTTTTAATGAACGTGACCGATATCCTGCTACTCGCATCCATCCCGGACCGGCTACTGCACGGAGATCGTGTTCCCACCTGGTGAACGGTCGACAAACACTTCTTTTTCCTAAACGCGGCCTCCACTCCAGAACCTTACTGGCCCATCTACCATCTGTTCTTCAGAGTGTGTGACCGACCCATGCCACTTCAGCGAGCTTATTCGTCGCGTGATATCGGATACCTTAGTTCTCTGCCTTATGACTTTTTTACGGATTCTGTCGGACAGAGAAAGACCCAACATAGCACGTTCAATACAATAGCCCGCTGAGCTACCGCAAACTTGAGGACCAGTCATAAATTAAAAGGCCATGTTTTGGGCCCGTAAATCATTACGGGGAGAGCGCATTGCTCGAGGACTTTTGTCTTCAGGCTCTACGGTATAGGCGACATGAGAATGTGACGAAGCGTCCGGAATGCTGCCCAACCCAACTGAATCCTTCTATCGACTTCCTTCTCGAAGTTATGTCCTCCTAATTGCAATAGTTGCCCGACTAGATCTGGTAGACATATTCGCCTACGACTCCGAGAATAGCACCATCGACGTTGACCGGCCCAGGGAGAACGTGTTCGTTGAACATGAACATTGTTTTGTCCAAGTCCATCCTAAGGCCAACACGTCGGGAGGATTCATATAGGCTGTGCAACATTTCCTGCAACCTTTTCAACGATTCGGCCAACACAACCATATCGTCAGCAAAACGAAGATGTGAGAGGCACTCGCCGTTAACATTAATCAAGATTTGTGGTGAGACGATTCGTCAAGATTCTTGAAAATAACTTGTAAATGTGACCAAGAAGTGAATTTGGTCTGTAATTTAATTAGACAAAAGTCATTAACAAATGCGTTCTCCCAGTGATGACCTACGGGGCCGAAACATGGTCTTTTCATTTAAGAGAAGTGATCTGTCACCCTTTTTAAGAAACGAAACAACGTCACTTCCAAGCCATGCCTGGAGGTACGCCCCGCTGGAGGGAAAAATTAAAAACCTTTTTTAACTTCTCGTAACACAGGTTTGCCTCCGGCCCTAAGAAGCTTGACTATAGTTCCGTCCTTCCCCGGAGCCTTTCCCCCTTTAGGCCGCGCAAGAGCTAGACTAATCTCTCTCAAGCTGACGTCCGGAATATCGCCTGACAAATGTTATGTCAGGCTGGCACGCGGATCATTGTTCAGGACGAGGAGCGTACGACGTATATAACTTGCTATAGAAAGCTTCGATCTCAGATAGGATCGGTTCGCCGGAAGTTAGGTCGGTGTGTTGACTGTATTCAACGGACGCGTTCGCGACGAAAGCCTATATTCAGAGAGCTTCTAACCAATCGGTGATCACTTCTGGTTTTAGACCTGTTGAACACGGAGACATCCCTAAATATATGCTATCGGTCCGTCATAATAGAGTTAATCTCGTTCCTTGTCACAGTATCGGTGCTCAGTCCATACACAGTCCATATTCATTATCAGTATCACATTACGGATACTGTAGGATTCTAATAGTAAAACAATTTTTTTATTGGTCCAATAGTTTCGGAGCCTATTCCATGCAAATAAAAAAAAATCGAACTAACATACAATCTTTTCTCTTCTCTTTATAATATTAGTATAGATAATAGATATATATTTATATTAGTTTAAAGGTTGTTAAAGACGGTGGGATCATATAACATGACATGCCCGGCATACAATTTCATATACAAACGTTTACTCACAGACTCAATGATGTTACTCAAGTATTCGAACAATACAAAATGTGAACAAACAATTACGAAGTATTGTTCAGTATTTTGTGTATTGTTCATTGTTGCACGTTCATTGGAATCATTACTTAGCATTTCTTAATGACTTCTTATACTGAATATTTATAAGACTAAGGTGACCTACAAAGCCCTTTGTACCGAGCATACTGTGGTGATAGGTAACCATTATTGTACGAGTAGTTACTTGGATACTTGTCTGCATATTGTTCAATCTAACAGGTACTTTAGTCTATTGTCTAAATTGTCTTAATGGCAAGACACCTTTGACCGGACACGACAATAAGATGTCGAACAGAATTAGGGTAACTTAGTTCTATGTATGTACAACATTGGCTGCTTCATTTCCTTTGATTGTGTTTTCGGTATTTTTCTTTTCAGGCGTTTCACACTTTCTCACCGCAGTGGTGCTCTTACTGTGTGTCTGAGCGTCCAGGATCGACAGCGGCTACCACCTGTGACCCTTTGGTAAGATCGCAGGGAGCCCGAGGGAATGTTAAAAACTGCCTAGGGACCCGCAGCGATTTTAATCAGAAGAAAACAGACGAAGTTAGAAGGAGCTTTTTCCGTTGGAGTAAGAATATTTTTGAACTAAAAGTCAATTAGGTTGTCAATGAATATTGATTCAACTCAACGTTTGAAACAACGTATTGCAGCCAATGGACACCACATCGAATAAGCTTTTTTATATTTTTTATTTTATATTTGTGTATTTTACTAACACACAATAAATGCAACAAATGTTATATGCAATTAAAAAATAATATTTTTCTTCGTTACAATATTTATGGCAAGGCTTGGTAGAACCGGAGTTACGCGAGAGAAACTAGGGTTTTTTTATTGAATAAGGGGAAAATGAGCAGGTGGTAGGCAACTACCGCCACCCTTAGACATCCGCATGACCCGAGGTCTTGCAGGGTGATGCTAGTTGACTGATATACGAATGCCCTTGTGGTGTTTGCTAACAATACAATATAAAAGCTGCTTATGATCATAACAACAAATCTTAAAAACCAATGAGTCCTAAATGTAATGGAAATTACAATATAAATTCCGTATTCCATTTGCAGAGGATTTACGCCTGATATAAATAATGATATAGCGCGCAGCCAGCAGATGTTTACTATGTACAGTGTACACATCGCCGTGAGCCGCGCTTCCTGACGCCTCAGCCGGATGCTATTTCATATAGATAACAAATATTTTACAATCCATATCGTGCCATTATCCATATTCTAATAAATATAATATTTTTATATGTACTAATGTAATGTAATAATTTATGCCCACGCGTCCTATAATATAATTTTATATATGTTATAATATTTTTTTTTATTATTCGAAATAAAAAATGGTATAATTAAAGTTGGATAAAGTATTATATAAATTATGCGAAATAGTGATGAAATATTGCAAATTCCATTAAAATGTATCCACTAGCGAGTAGTATAATAAGAAGGTGAACTAAAGCCACACCACTTGTAGAGTGTCGATAAAAGAATACGATGCTGCTTTTGTATGGCAGATTGACGGAAGGAAGAATTAATTAGTACTAAGCGAGCAATGTACAAGAGATAGATTGGAAGTATGTAGAATATAGGCTACCCCCCACAGCGTGTTTGATTCGGACTAATGGAAGTTGTATGTGCGTTTCCGATGGTATTAATGTGTACCATTAACTGACTTGTACGGTCAGCATTGATCCCGATTCATATCTGTGATCCGAGCGTTCGTCTAATGTTTTTTTATTGCAGCTGTACCGCAGACATCATCCGCAATAAATGATTGATGACTAACACAAGTTTAGACAGGGTCCCAAACCGTGCGGCGAAATTTGATAGGATATTTTAAGGAGTTTCAAATTACGGATAATGCTAAATTCAAAGCATATTCTAAATTCGTATGTTCAAATATAAACTATACATTTATAACTTAAAATTTATAAGGTGCTAGATGTTACTTAAAAGCTTTCCCAGAAATTTTTACATTACCTAAGTCATTTTATTACGAAAATTAGTAATAGTATGTTGTACACATACGATCCTGTAATAGTGGATACATACACATTTCCTACTAAACAAGATTGGATGCCGCCGAATCCAAAGTTTAGCTTGTTCTTAGACGAACTACTGAGTAAAGCACAGAGGCACCGTTTCATGTAATGGCGCGGAGATGGGTACATAATTACAAGTAGGTACACCCGACGCGTGTGTGCGTACCACTTATTCTCGTCGCTTTCATGGAGAGACTGGTTTAAAGCGGCTCGTTTTTTGTTTTTATTTTTCTTTAGACCTGAAGACATGCTGTGAAAGGGAAGAGAAGCCCAATACAGCTACATCAGATTTCTATGAGTGCTCGTCTGGCGACAAGGCTAGGTTTGGGGGGTTTAAGATGATGGCCAAAAGAGCAATCGACCCCCTCCTCCCACGAGTCCCACGGGACAAGGTTTGGTCGCAGATGGGAGAGACGAATCCCGACATGAGAATGTTTATAACAGCTACTTTAACTATTACTATCATGGCTAGAGAGATCTCGGTGCGCAAATGAGCAAAAGGCTCATGGGGAGGATCAAGACAAAGCGGCTCGACTTGTTGCTCTCATTAGCAGGCTGAAGTAGCAATGGGCACGCCACATTGGTTCCAGAACCGATAACCGTTGGGGAACAAAGGTTCTCGATTGGCAGCTACCGGAAGACGGAGTGTGGGTTGACCTCAAGTTGACTGACGACTTGGTTGAGGTGGCGGGGAGCCACTGGATGCAAGTGCCTCGTGACCGTGACCAGCTCCAGCTGGAAGCGTGAGCAATCTCACCCCTGGGCCTGGGCCCCGCAGACGCTATACGTCTAATGGTGTGATGATGATGTGGTCGAGTCTTAGTTTCATTATATTTTAAGTTCGTTAGGCTCTTTTTGTTTCGAGACATGCTATGATTGTAAATAATAAAGTATAATTGTGTCAATATGGTACTATACTGAACCGCGTGTATAATCAATACCTACTAGAACTATTTGTTCTAGTAGGTATTGATCATACACGCTTTTAGTAGGTATTGATTATAAACAACTTTACATACCATTGGGTCATTTACCTAATGGTAAGTAAAATTATGATGACTCTAATTATAACCTGTAACTTATTACTTTATTCCGACCATCATTACTATTTGTTCACCAAGTTCATCTGAAGGCATAGTCAAGCTAGGGAAGCATTCGACTAGACAATAACTGCGACACATTGGCTAACATTGCAGGAAGAATGAATTAAAGCTTATGAATTTCATTATTAGTGAAATGTTTATTTTAATTTAATTATATTACGCAATTAATAATAAGAAGATCAGCAGTAGCCATTACGGATTATATGCGAGTGTCAGAAGATCAGCCATCTTAGCGTACGCTAGCCATATTTCTGTATGTATTAATGAAATTAATAGCATTATTCTTTCATTACGAATGAATGTCGAGTGTTTGGTTTGTTTATTTTATTTATCTCCTTTACGGATGAAAGGTTTACGACATGAAGCTCACAGCGCAATCTCTGAACGTGATTCAATAAACATTTTTATTCGTTGAATTAATCTTACTCCGGGAGTTTATCTAGGAGTTACAAATATAATACATACAAGCCAAACAATTATAAAATATTGAATTCTTACAAGTATCATAATTTATTCTGAAGAAGTAGAATGAAATGGAGTAGTTTTAAAGTACAATGCGTCGGCTACAGATAAAACCGCGAACAAACATCAGTATTTTTATAGCATTTGTGTAATTCTAGTACATACGTTAGAACATTGGCAAGTTTCTCCATCCATTCTCTAGTTTTCGCGTGGACGAATAACGGACATCCATACATCCATACATCCATCCAAACTTTCATTTTTATAATATTAGTAAGTTGGACAACTGCTTTTAGCTTTCATTGTAATATATAAAGGAAAGTGTATATTAAATGAAATAGACTCCTCTCTACATATAGAAAAAGTATTACGCTGACTGTACACGAAGCTCAACTTGTGATTCAAAGCCCTTACAGCGATGTATTACAAAGTTGCGGCGAGTAAAACATGCCTCGCATTTTGTAACTTAAATGGCCTAAGTTTAATACATCTGTAGTGGTGATCTTGAAAGTGTCTTGTTTTATGTGTTTTTCACGACGCGAATACGACGATATGTGGTAGCGAAGGGAAGCCCAGTACAGCTTCTTCGAATTGCTACGAGTGATCGTCTGGCGACGAGACTTGGTTTGGGGTCAAAAGAGGTACCGAACCCCCTCCTTCCCGTAGATGGAGGAGATGCCACCCGATATGTGTGACCCGAGTGTTTGTAACAGATAATTTGACTATTATTATAATGGCCAAAGAGACCGAATGATATCTCCTCACCTGAATCTGACTGGGGCAGCTCGCGCGCGGTAGCTAAAATGGCCTCGGCGCTGACGTGAAAGTTTGGCTCTTGGAGAGGATAGACGGTGTATAAAATGAAANNNNATTTACAAAATACAACTTAATTTTTTCGTTATTTTTGCAGCTAAATTGAACATTATCGGCATACTTCAAACTTTTGAGCACTGACGCTTGAAAACTGTTAGCTGCCAGTATGTTAGCGGGCATGCGTATTAGGCGTCATGTTAGTTATTTTGGGAACAATGGTAGCTCTAATATCTGTTCAAATGGTGACAGTGGTGGTTTATGGGGAGCCCATTACATATGGCCCATTAGATTCATATCAAACCGACAAAGTAATCTTTTGACGGTAGTCCGCTGGCATGGACGTGATATTTAAGTAAAGAAAACTAAAACGGTAGGAATGTATTTAATTACCTTCTGGTATATCTGGTATACTTATTACATTTTATTTTACTATTATAATTAGTATTTTCTCAATATGATTTTTAGATAAATTATAATATATAATTTTATTACTTAATTTTATTATTAATTATTCTTATTATTTATTACTTAACAAAAAAAATGCTAGTTTTACTATAGTTCGGTTAGCCGTTTACAAAACAACAAATAATTAACAGAAGTCGAACTATCTATTACGTAATCGTACAACGAAGATTATTTTTTTACTGCGTTTTATGCAAAGTATGTCAAAATTCTACCTTCAGTAAACGTATATATTGATAGATAGAATATAGAAAACCGTCGCAAGAGAAAGAGATAGTTACCATATGATTGCGTGTTGTAATTTTCAGTAAATTGTTTGCCAGCCGTTACGGGCCGTGTAATAGTCGTGTATAATATAGACGATGAACATACATCATACGCACATGGCCATGGATTTAATTAAAAACAAATAACAATCAACAGAATCGTGCAAAACAATTAGCTTCGCATAACGTACCAATAAAATTAATAAACGAAATCGCATATAGCTGGATGATAATAATTTACTTATAATTTATTTAAGAAGAAGAACATTCTTCTTGATAGTTGGGACTGCTATGGAGCGTGAGTTCTCATGTAAGACCATTTTAATTCACACTCACATCAATAAATAAATGTAGAAACACAGTGGCTTCTGGTCTCGTAACTATGTAATGTTAGAATTAAGTTACTTTCAGAGTTTTCAAAATATCGCCTCTGTGGTTTAACGGTGCGGGTGTCTCCTATTGAGACAGTTAGCCGCGTGCTGTCCCAGGTTCGATTCCCAGGTAGGGCAACTATAATTAAATGTTTTTCAGATTATTCTAAGCCTGCATTACATTGTCCGGGATTGGAAGGGGAATGCATTTACGCATGATACCTGGGATACCCGGGTAGACCCCCAGACCTATGTTGGACTCGGCCATTGGGTAGCAATACCAACTAAACCCCTACGGGAGCCATCAGCCGCTATAAGTGGAGGGTCCCGGATCTGCAGGCAACAGGACCCCTCCAGCGACTGTCCGGCTACTCTAAGACAGTCCCCACGACGCCGTGTCATTGGAAGTGGACCGGGTTCCCATCCCGGCCCGACACGGAACACAGGACACTACTGAAGGCGCTGCAGATAGCGCCTCTTTCGTGCCCCCATTCGTCGTCGGCGGGGGGAAGCCGCGTCGGCAGCCTCCTCTCTCACCCGCTCGTCGGCTTCCTTCTGGGACATGACGGTCTCGCAGAAGGAAGCCATCGCCTTGTAGGACTCGTCGCTGCCGAGCATCGCGAGGATGATGCTCGACTTTGACAAGTCCCCTCCGACAACTGATGTCAGATCGTGACGCAGCGCCGCCCATCTCGGGCACATCTCGAGGGTGTGCTGGGCCGAGTACACCGCCGCGTCACAATCGTGACATCGAGTCGTCGGCTCCCTGCGGGCCGTTCTGCACAGATACTCACCGAAGCAACCATGCCCGGTGAGCACCTACGTCAGACGGAAGGTGAGGGGTTTGCGCCTATGGCGCATCCACCGCTCGAGGACCGGGCGCGAGGCAGCCGTTAACTCTCTACCGTACGGCTGCCGCGCCAGGTCCTCCCCCACCTCTGCATTAACGCCACATGCCCTAGCCGGCGAATCCGTAGGATCTCGTCATGCGTGGGGTTCAGGCCGAGAGCCCTCCTATCCGAGACATAGCAGCAGCTCTCGGCAAGAACCTCCGCCACCAGTTCCCAAGGGGGATCGCCGGCTAGGGCTGTCGCTGCAGCCCACGATACCGTACGGTACCCCCGGATCGACCTCTCTGCGACGACCCTCTGCGCAGAGCGCAGATGGGCCTTATTCCTCGCAGTGAGACGATCCGCCCAAACCCGGGCACCGCACGTCGCCATACTCCGACAGACACCGGAGTACAGCTGCCTGTAGGCGGCGCTGGGTCCTCCGAGGTTCGGGAGGAGTCTGCCCAGCGCACTCGCCGCCTTCACGACCTTCGGTCCCACCATAGCGAAGTGTGGGCCGAAGGTCCACCCTCCGTCAAGGATGAGCCCCAGATATTTTATGTGGGGGCTCAACCTGACCCCTCTCCTCTCCGCGGCCGGTCCCGCGGAAGAGGAGGGCTTCGGTTTTGTCTAGTCTGACCCGAAGCCTTAAGCTCTCTTTGCGGCTGATCACGAGGTTAACGCCGACCTCGGCCAGCCGCGCCGCCTCCTTATAGTCTCGTCCCCGGGCATAGACGAGGGCGTCATCCGCGTAGCAGATGACACCCATCCCGGGGAGGAGACGGCCTCGCAGGACCCAGTCGTGGCCGACGTCCCACAGGATCGGTCCAACTCGCCGCCACTCCACGGACCCTCCTCCAACAGCCTGACGAGATAGGGAGGCACTCTGAAGAATTTCAGTGCCTCCCGTATCACGCTGTGCGGGAGGCTATTGAAAGCGTTCGCGATGTCCAACGACACGGTGACCACCACCTCCTCCCTGCGTTCCGCCTCACCCGTCACCGTCCGCAGGCGCTTGAAGGCATCGATGGTCGACCGGCGCGCTCGGAACCCGAACTGCGACTCTGAGAGTCCGGGTCCCGCGCCCTCCTCCAGATGCTGAATGAGACGGGAGGCCACAATCCGTTCTAAGACCTTCCCGGTATCGTTCAGCAGCACCACCGGTCGAACCGCCGTAGCCGAGTCCATGGGCCGCCCTGCCTTTGGAAGTGGGCAGAGCCGACCCTCCTTCCATGCCCCCGGGAACTGACCAGACCGCAGGCAGCGGTCAAACGTTTCCCGGAGCCGACCAGCCGCCTCTTCCACCCCTAACTCCGACAGCGGCGGGAGACTCCAACGGCCGACGATGGCGGCCTCCTCTGCCAGTTCCCGGTTGAGCCTAGTGAGAGCCCAACGCACTATGCACTAGCACACCTCTGCCTACCTCTTCGAGGTACTTTTACTTTTACAAAATCAACTTTTAACGCGTCCCTTAACAATTAGTCTGTCTGACGCATGTTGCAATACATTTCTCCCCTAGCAGATAAAACACGTAGCAATACTACAAATTTGTACAATTTTAACATCACTCTCTTCAGCTAGTAGTTGCCACTACCAATGTTTATTTCCAGAACCTTGTAATACTAATTTTTAAATTAGGTTCACGAAAAGGGTAACTAATCGGTATTTTGCATATCTACGTAGATGTTTAGTATGTTCTATAGTAAAAACTATTACGTGAAGCAATGTTTTGATCGTTATAAATACGAAACTGTTATTTCAACTAAAAGTGGTAAAATAAAAATTATTATGAATTTAAAGTACCTATACAAAGACCCCACATGATATTGCTTCGCCATTTTTTTAATTTTTTTTGACATGGCGTTTCATTGGCGCCATTTTGAATATTATTTTGTCTTCGTTGACAATTATTCTGATCATTGCGGTTTCATTGATGTTTGTTCAATATAGTGCCTGAAAAGAATAAATATGTATACATTGGTAACTAAACACAACCCTCCTTTGCATTGCGCAGTCGGATAAAATCGACTCATGTTACAGTTTAAAACTATTTCATAATTGTCTGCCTGTACACATGAAGGTATTGACACTGAAATTACATTGATAACAAATCAAGGAAATACCAGGAATGCAGGAGTGCAAACACGTGATAAAAACCTATCGGACGTATAAAGAATGTGCTCTTGTATTTTTTACTCACATTTCACACGTGCAAATAGAGCATGCACGAGTAAATGTAAGTCACATGATACGTACATTAGCGTTGTATAAATTTAAGCGAGGAGGGGGGAATGATTTGTCGGAGCCTTTTTATGACTACCATGGTTCAGGCCTTGTCGTGGCGGTGGGGATCAGTAGCCTGGCGTGGAACCAGGCAGCAACAGCGGGAGACGCTCTTTTTCAGAAGAGGGGACAAAAGAGAAACAGGAAGGAGGCACCTTCGAGCACGGGGCAAGGGGCGAGAACGGGAACGTCACGCCATTGTACTGTCCCAAAGTTGGTGGGGTTGCCCTGCAGTGCGGGACAACCCCATCTGTGGAGGTGGAGTCGGTCCCTTTGGAGGCTGACTAGCCTCGAGGTGTCCTGATGATTTATTGTTCCAGTGCACCTCTCCAAAGACAGCACTGATGGCACTCGCTGCAGTTTTTGTGAATATTCGGCATTGTAATGTGCCGCGAGCCCCACACACTACTGGATCCAGGGCTAGTGAAGGTAAATGCGTTTCCCCGCGTTAACAAAAAAACCGTAATTTTTTTATGCAAAATGCCCTCTTTCCGCCTCCACAAAGTCTCAGAAACCACATAAAATACGACAGCATAGCTTTAACTTTACTACGGTACGTTTCTTACGGTCATGTGAGTGAGAGGTACGTCCCTGGTGGTGCCAGCCCAACTCGGCTCCAATGCATCACGGCACTACTTAAGATTTGCTCGTTAAATATGTTGATATAAGCAAAATAATGTAAAAGATGCAAACACAGTCACTTTCTTTCGCAATTAATCAGTATCATTAATCTTTTCTTAACTAGCTAACATAATTGCGGTTATTTCTCATCCCACGCATTATCTTCTCGAGGTACAATCACTTTTGTACTCCATGGGCACACTGTAATTGTGTTTTGATAGGAATCGATAAAAAGTAATAAGTAGTCTGAGGAAAAATTTGTGGAAGTGTCAGAAGATACGTAATTTGATAATTTTATGTTATAATAAAACTATTTTGACAGATTTTATCGCGGTTTATTTAATTATTTAAGTAGCCCGACGCTTTCGAAGGTTTACAGCAACCATGGGCACGGGTGGACTGCTTTAAAATTGTGTGATTATATTTTCTATAGTGATAGTCTCTTTGTAGGACAGCACTGAGAAACAATTATGTACAAGTACAACGTTTTGTGATTGACACCCAGGTGAAGCTGTATGAACAGTTTTTAAAATCAACCCGCCCAGGGTTGATCCTAAAGGCGCAAAAATCTTTCATAAAATTTTAGAGGTAAAACTGTCAAAAGCGGCTTTATACGAATTAAATAATAGTGTCATATCAATCAGAGCCTAAGGCCGCATCAAACCTAAATGCTGCTTGAGTTTATGCAGGGGTCAGGAAACTTTTATTAGAAAAAGTAAGAACAGGCCTTTATACGAGGACTGTAAGAATGTAACGATAATTATCGTCCTCTTATGAAAGCCTGTACAGTTTCTAATAAAAGTTTCTAGATTCCTCCTTAAACATGGCAACTTTGCCGCAGCTTTAAATGAAATAAAGGTATGTTCCCATTCCCGAATTACACACGCCCGACTAGTAATACACTATAGCAATGACAGTGCCACTTGTTCAAAATGAAAGGTTCCACTTAACATATCCATGACGGACATCCCGCCATTATTTCTGTGAGTATTGACTGTACATCAATCATTTCTTCCTTATACGTTACAATATATATTTTATATGGCACGTTTCTCAAACAATTATCTCAGTGGGTGGGAAGGCATACGTTATACCTTTCTTACACAAATGTTTACTTAACGAAGTAATGTTATTGGTTCACAACGTCCTGACTGCACGATTGCCGTGTTGTAAACGTTCCTAGAAATATTGTTTACCTCCGAAACGTTCTTTTTTTCACAGAATTTGCTCATGCGGCAACGTTGCTCAGTTTTAGGCCACCCAACGAGTCCTCAATATTTCACTGCAAGCTAATGTAGCGTTTCCGCAAACACGATACAGACTATTTTGCCGTGAATTATGAGGAAAAAAAAATGTGCTTAATGCAGTTTGGTGTAGTTTCAAAATCCTGTTCTTCCAAGGGTATCTGTTATGAAAGAAATGCCAGTTGCAACTACATTTATGTCCAATTGATCTACCTAAAACAAGTAGCAGTGTGTACATGTCTGCCACTGCTTTAGTTCACTGTCATAAACCAGGCACTTAGAAGTCTCCCATCATTCGCGGTGGTATGAGTGCATTGCAGCCTCTCGTTTATGATGACCGTAGCCGTACAGCCTGCGAGTACGGTGCCGGTCATCATGGAGAGGTGAAGGAGGACAATGCAGCCTCATTTCAATGATACGAGTACCAATAGCCCCCAGATAACTCAGCTATTTCGTATGTGCCCTTTTCTATAAAAAGAAATCCAATACAAAAAAAGGCTTAATAAGCAACACTATCATTTATGGGAATAGGATGTCCAGACAGTTGTTGTTCTCAGCATCATCATCATCACCAGCGCTACGTCCACTGCTGGAAATAGACCTGCCCCATAGAGTCTGATTATCTATACATATAACATATCTCATCATATTCACTATTAAGTTACTTAGGCAGTGTTCACCTTGCTTAAATCATTACGGTAAATACTTTTGAAGTGTCCTAATTTGTTGAGTTCCAGGAATGATGTCAATTTCCGTTTATCGTTCGTGGTCACGATGTGGAGTTACAACATACACTCTTGACGATAACGTACTGATAATGACAGTGACTTGGCGTAGTCGATAGTGTGCGATCAACCTCAAAGATATGTTAAGGAGTTATTTGCTTAGGATTGATAATAAGCAAGTAGCGATTATGAAAATACACAGAAACGTTAATGGATTCGTAACGTTCGTCGCGCCGGTTCGTAAATGTATGGATATGGATCTCAATTAAGAAACGCATTTGGATTCTTGGTTTCGGTAGAATCTGAACTTTCAATAGTAAATGTTCGACTCGTTCCTACTTCGTAACCTTCCTTTTCGTATGGAAACCTTTTTGGTCGCAGTAACTGTGTATAGTCATAATATATGGATACATGTTCCCTATCTATTGAATATAGCGCTATATACTTATATGTGTTGATGGGTTACGTCAGGATGACATATGGAGGGCTGTGTGACCATCCTAAGAGGATGTTTTACACTCTGGGTGAGGAGTATTGCGTGTACGATGGCAAGCCATCACTGAGGAACACTCCTAAGGTGTCCTCACGTCATGGCCTTAGGGGCCGTACTGGACATTGTATGAATCTAACACATGTATCAGCTGTCATAGCTATCATCACAAGACAGACTAAGTAAATATCTTAACAGATATGCAACATATAGTAGGGTCATTACGTCAGTTTGATGTTTATTGACAGTTTAATTTTATGAACATTTAACAACAGTAATCGTGTAGTCTAGTCGTGTAGTTTCAGCTTTTCTTGAAGGCGGCCGATGCGTTCCACATTCAACTTGTAAATACGAACATTTACTTGTTTTTCTCTGCTGCATTGTTTTTATCACGTCCGCATCTTATCCAAATAGAAGTTAAATATCGTTGTATAAAAAAGTTGTAGATAATCATTACGATATTTTCGGGGCTACCTACTAGTTTTATAGTTATTTTGTTCATGCAGTTACTTCTGCTTTTAAGCGTTGCTGACTTTAAATATTGTATGCATCACCCCCCGGTTTCAGCCACGTAACTCTGTTCCTATTGGTCTTAGCGTCATGATATTTATATTATTATAGTCATAGCATTTAGCTTTCTTCGATAAATGTACTACATAACACAAAATATTTTTTCGATTCAGGCCAGTAGCTCCTGAGAATATCGCGTTCAAACAAACAAATTCTTTAGCCATATGTTCTTAGTTTAGATACACGTTTGCTTGTCATGGCCTCACACTCCACTTAACTGACAAAGTGTTCATGTCATCTGACCCGAGCCACTCTCACGCCCGGCGTCGCCTTGCCGGGAAGCAAGTACACATTTATTTAGGTACATTAAGATTTTGACCTTATGATTAACACTCACAGAAGATATGTTCGTCTCATATATGAGAATCTTCGTATATATTCTCAGATATAAGGAGATGTTTATATATAAGAATCTGCTTATATATTCTTATATATAAGATTCTTATATATTATAAGACAAAGTCCCTAAAAGCACTCAAAACCGCCGTAATGTGCGCTTCGTGTGGTTTGTGAGTAGCCAGCTGTATAATTTAAGCCCTGTTGTTCACGGGCTAAGCCGGGACGGATCGCTTGTTAAGTATGTGTGTCCTTCTGTGTACCTTCACAGGACGACTCAATCCTCGACTCAAGTAGTATATTTTTAGGCCCTTTGGCGGAAAGAAGGGACCGTTTGCATTACAAAATGCGGACGTATATGGGCGTCGGTACTCGTCAACGGACTCCCGACTGCTCATTTTTCGCTCTATATTATAAAAAGAAAAAACAATTTTTTTACGACTGGTGATGGGATTGTTTGTCCAGTTACTACTGACTTTAGGCGCTGCTGACTTATACTGAATTTATAATATTTTCGGTAACAGTTACAGATGTTTTTCCAGGCTACATGTGTGTCCTGTTGCTGATCCGGGACAATCTACTCGCGGATGTTTTGATTCGTTAGTGTAGGATGTGTCTGACTATAGTCCGACGTATCCCGCTGGCTCACCCAGGGCTCGTTGGACGGTGCAGTAGTTTATTTAGAAAACTTGTAGGTTAAACAAACGTCTAAGTAGTATTTCAGTACCTGGAGTACTACTACTAGTTTGACTAGCTCGGGATGATAACTTGTATCACTGGCTCATCTATAGCCGTTGTATGTCCGTGAAAATAGCATTGGTTGATGCAAAATTCGCCCAGTGTCTCTACAAATAAATGATAAATGTCGAGTTGTTATTGAAAAATTGTGAGTTGCCCTCTAGTTCAAAATTGACCCGAAATTATGTACTGGCAGCCATTTAAATTTCAGCATTATTTCTCGAGCCGGGTTTCGAAATTAAACAGTATACCGGGATTCCTATTTTTTGACAATTTGCATTACTGGAACACCTATTGGTTGTAGGATAGAAGGGCATGTAAATTATATATTTAGACAGATACTTAATTGAGAACTCAAACTCACGTCTTTTTGTCGGCGCCATTTCATATACTTTGTCTAATTTCAAACGAATGTTGAACAAAGCAGAAATTATGTCGTGTTTCACCTCGCTACTAACATTTACTAATCTTGTCACTTCCAACACACGGGGCCGTTGCCAAGTCCTTGGTCACTTGTTAAACATGCATTGCATAAATTCCACTAAAAATAATGTAATGCAGTAGGTAGCTGATATATTGTTTTTCCGTAGTAAATATATTATATTAGCCACTGCCCGTGACTTCGCCCGCGTAGGTTACAGATAAAACCACGTGCAAATGTTAGAATTGTAAAGGATTTTTAAGACCTTATCTACCGTAGTTAATAGGTACCGTAGTAATAGGATCCCTATGTACTCAATAAAACTACAAGAAAACGAAAATATTACTGTGCAATGTATTTACATAGCAGACTTCACAGTATTAAGTATCATTATTTTCAGAACATATGCCCACTTCATGATACTGATAGAAACTCGCAACGGCGAAAGGTCAAAGATCCCGAGAGCGTCAGCTGTACTAGCGTGCACCGGCCGCCGGTCTCATCATCCGAATTTCTAAGACAATTACGTCAAATATTAGGTTTCTATTCTACACATACACATTCGGAATCATAATCGAGTACTAAACACGCAAAGTGATTTTATACAGTGTCTAAAAAATCTCCCATAAATATGTTATTCAAGTATATGAGTTACAGTATTGCCAAGTTTAATTATTACATTGAAATCTCTTCAGTGGTGTTAGTGGGACTTATTAACAAACATTCATATATCTCATACTTACATTCAAACTGTCACATTTTTATTATTAGTAATTTTAATTACAAATAAAATACGTTTTTATGTCTAAGTCTAGATATTAAAGCAATTAATGTGTGTAACTAGTGTTCTACAAATAATGTATACAATACGTGTGTATTAAGTGATTGCAGGCGTTCTTTATCGTCGTCGTAGAGAAATCTTTATTCTTTGACAGAAAGGTTAAGCCATCATAACCTACCATTAAATTTAAAACAGCCTGCCAAGAACGAGTCGCCTATGAAGCGATCCGTAGCAAACAAAAAAAAAGAACATTTCTCTTATATTACATAATCGATTTTCTTGACACTTTTTACCACTTACCCATAACTCACAAATATACAGAACCCATAATCTCATAGTAAAACGTCTGTGAGATACGGACGGACGGTAGGACGGATAATAATAATACTAATCAATGATTTTTATTGAGATAAAAGTACAAATAACAATTTAAGAAACTCACCAAACTGCCCAACAGTTTGTCGATGGGTTTAGCGCGTGTTATAATACTATCACATTTTATACATTCAAGCTTACATCTCCAATATGAACATAAGCCTAGGGTAAACAGTTACGTAGTGCAAAAAAATAGAAAGCTGAGGGTGTGGGTGTGCAGGTTTATTAGCGTGTGTATATGTATGTGTGTTTGTGTTTATATGTGCGTACAATGTGCATGAATGTATGTTTCTATGAGGGTGGGTGTGTGTGTGTGTATGTATGAGAATGTGTGTATGTGATCGTATTATGTGTCATGTGTCTCGAGCGTCTGCTTGTTGGCACTTGGCACTCTTTTTTTTTTTTTTTGTTTGACGCGGGGAAACGCATTTACGCGCCTTCACTGGCCCTGGGTGGGGTCCAGTGGTGTGTGGGGCTCGCGGCACATTATATAATGCCGAATACCCACAAAAACCACCGCGAGTGCCACCAGTGCCGTCTTTGATGAGGTGCCCCGGAACAACAAATCATCAGGACACCTCGACGGCAAGTCAGCCCCCGAAGAGACCGACGCCACCTCCACAGATGGGGTTGTCCCGCACCACAGGACAACCCCACTGAGTTTGGGACAGTGCAATGGGGTGAGGTTCCCATCCTCGCCCCTTGCCCCGTGCGCAAATGCGCCGCCACTTCTTGCTCTTTTCTCCACTCTTCTTATAAGAGGGGTACAAAGAGCGGCACCTCCTCCTGCTCTTAAGTCCCCTCTTCTTATAGGAGGGGTACTAAGAGCCGCCACCTCCTCGGTTCCATTGGCTTCGCCCAAGGTGTCTCGGATAACTCCAGGCTACTGAGCCCCACCGCCACGACAAGGCTTGAACCATGGTGGGGACACTTGGCACTCTAGCCCTACGAGAAGTATGCTCTTGGGATCAGTACTTATTGGCACCACTAGAGTGCAGTGTACC
>JAFELO010000054.1:11206-62187 GCA_017140195.1 Eumaeus atala | reverse complement strand
AATCTGTTATACTCTAGTCTTTTAATATTATTATTTGGTGCATCTTTCCATTTTTTTTTTATTAAATTATATAATATGTTGTTGCGTAGGGATCGCCTATGCAACAACATTTTATACAAATTTTTGACTATCCAAGTTTGTGTATTTTGTGTTTTCACTTTTCAATGGTTGTAAGTATTAAAATATATATCTAAGGGGCAGCGGATGGACATTAATTGTGACCAGTTGCACTCAGACAACTTTTTATACTAACATTGGGTCTTGCAACATTGGACCACCAGGAAGTCGCGAGACGCATAATACGTTACAGAGAGAGTTTGGATACGACGGTATCATGTGAGCTAGAGTTACCTCCTGAGGTGTGCGGCCCGATTCAGGTGTACTACCTCTTACCAGTTTCATATAAATAAAACGCAATATCCTCAAACATTAAACGAAATAATTGGAAAGCAACCTACACCATGAAATTCTGTAAAGTTTTTTTCTCTCGTTTCCTTTTCAAGCGAAGCTATTATATAAGCAATAAACATCAAATCAAATTTCAAAATATCAAATTATACGCCTATTTTGAGAATGAAATAAAAGGGTAATATCAATCTTGCCCCATAAGAGATTACACTTTACGATTCTCCACAGCAAATCACTTTTGCTTTAACATTACCCATAAGGAATTTAACGTTTGGTTTACACATACATAAAGAACATTATTTCGTGACCTAAATAATTATTTAGCTAAACATGGCTCTGAACATAGAGATAATATAGATAGAGAAGGGACGCCACAGGCAGTGAATGACGGCGAGTGGCAGTTTTGGTTGATAGAGAAGGTAGATGTGAAAGAGTATACTATTTTCATCTACTCGTATCTAATATCGCATGCAGAGAGAGAAAAATGGAAAAAAAGAGACCTTTGACTTGGACGGCCGCATTTTAGACTGGATTATTTTGTCTATGATCTCTGTACGGTTCGTAAGCGACAAACCTGTGTAGACATAATAGCTTTTTTATATAGTATAGGCTAGGGAAACGTGCAATCGGAAACTTTTTACGATTACCGACGTTCATGAACGTCCACATAATTACTATGCCGATGCGTCCTCTACACCCCACCAATGGGCCACCGGCTACTCACAAACCGAGTATATGTAATTCTTAGTAAGAGGTATTGCCATGCTGTACAGGGCCCGGCTTACAGTCGGTATGGGGAGATACCTCTCGCTCACATTATACCGCCGTTTTGCGACAGCCTCGCTTTAGCGTTTCGTGCGGTTTGTAAGAAGCCGGTGGCTCATTACAGTAAGGAGGACAACGCATTTTAACAATAAGTATGCGGATGTTTATGGGCGTCAGTAGTTACCAAAAGTCCTCGACTGCTCGTTTGTCCTTCTATAGTATAAAAAAAAACTAAGTAAATAATTAAAATTACATAACGCTCAACCTAATCCCTATCTATATTAATAATAAAAAGCGAAAGAGATTTTTTGTTTGCAGACGCTACTTTCGGAAAGTACTGGCCTGAATTGTAAAATTATTTTCTGATGATTAGTCTATCGTGATAGGCTATATACTATGACGTTACTTCTAATGGGAGCGGAATTACAAGAAACATTTGCGAATGAAAATGTTTTGCGCGCGAGGGGCGAGGCGTTTGCTCACTGTTAACCAAAAGCAACGTCGAGTGGACGATTTGTCGCAGTTTGTTCGCTCGCAGCAGGACGAATTGGCACTGTTTGAGCGTGATACTAACGAGTTTTAGCGACATTATTTGCTAGTAGATGAAACATGGACCCATTATTAATACAAAATAACAATCTAAGCAGTGGACTGAGAGCGGAAAACCTGCGCCGAAGGAAGCAAAAACGGTTTTGTCGGCCGGCAAAGTAATGGCGACTGTTTTTTGGGATGCTCGAGGGATCATTTTAGTGGATTATTTACGAAGAGGAAAAGGAATAAATGGAGAGTATTATGCAAGCTTGCTGCCAGAAAATTGTGAAGAGATTTGAAAGAAACGGCCTCATTTAACCAAAAAGAAAGTTGTATTCCACCTCGACAACGCACCTGCGCATTCATCAAGTGTTGTAGTTGCCAAACTCCATGAACTGCGGTTTGAATTGTTACCGCATCCCCTCTATTCCTCGTGCAACTTCCACTTATTCCCGAATCTCAAGAAATGTTTGGGTGGCCGAAGATTTTTATCAAATGATGAAGTCATTGTCGGCGTAGACGAGTATTTTGAGGAGTTAGAGGAAACATTTTATCAAACTGGTGTAACGGCATTGCAGAAGTGCTGGACTAAATGCATCGAGGTAGAAGGAAACCACGTGGAAAAATAAAAATGTTTTAAACAGATTATTACAATTTTTCTTTGTCGTTTCGGATACTTATCAATCACCCCTCGTACATACGAGTATAACCCAATCTATATCAGTACTTAATAGATACTACGAGATATTCGTGTGGTGAACAATCAGACAACGAATATATTGACTACATTGTGCCTGCGTGTAAGGTTTTACGATAAGGATTCGTAAAAACATCCGTAAAGGAAAACAAGCAGAATTTGTTGACCGGATATGGACAGGGAAAATGTGATGTTTGTTTGAAATAGAGAACATTGTTTTGAATTATGAGCCCGTTTTCCTTATCGCTACACCCATAAACAAAAATAAAACAATTTACAGTAAACATACATACATTCTCGTGGAACTGCCCTAGAGTTACATTTACAACTAAAAACACATACAAGCTTTAAGCAACAAATTAACTAGTGATTTGCCTTGACTTCGCCCTTGAATACATTGTTGCCTTAAAAAATTATACACTGAAAGATTCCTTGTAAATATCCATATCTAGATATGGATGAAAACTGCATAAAATTCTGTACAGTAAGATTTTGAGAAAACCTATTTCTATAGAATGAAATTAAATGAAGAATAAATAGTATTATAAAAATTTCCTTTTGAAAGTCATCAATTAAATCTACTGCCTGTTCAAGTCTTGTCCTGAGAAGTACCAGCGAAACAAACTCAGCTGTCTCATTAATCGGTGAATTTTATCTAAAATATTTAACCTTTAAACTTGTTTAAAAGTATTCATATGCATGCAACTATATAAGGATTTGTTTCGATATTTTTACACACCTTTTGTTTCACTATCGAAGTTTCACAAAAAATAATACATAATTTTAATGGTGAAATAATTTTTCTAATCGATCTAGTAGTTTCGGAGCTTATTCAGTTTTTTTTATAGGGCAAGGGTCAAAGGAGCAGGTGGTAGGTAACTACCGTCGCCCATAGACAGCCGCATAACCCGAGGCTATGCAGGCGCGTAGCCGTCCTTTATGACGGGAGTAAGCTCTTTTCTTGAAGAACCCCACATCGTATCGGTTCGGAAATACTGACGGTGGCAGCAGGTTCCACATCGAAGTTGTGCGCGGTAGGTAATTGCACTTGAAACGCGCAGTTGTAGACTTTCGGACATCAAGGTGGCGACGGTGGAGCTTAGAGTTCCGCGGTGATGTCCGAGAGTGGAATTCCGCTGCTGGTATTAATCCGAACAACTCCTCGGGACACTCCCCGTTGTAGATGCGGTAGAAGATGCAGAGCCAGCCAAGACCTCTTCGTAATGCCAAAGGATCAAACTGCACGGAAACAACCTGGTCGTCAACGATTCGAGTCGCTCTACGTTGAACACGCTCAAATGGTGCGAGTTGATAGTTGGGGGCACCAGCCCAAAGGTGACAGCACTCCATATGCGGTCGGGCCTTTTGCCTTGTGTAATTGCAGCCGATGATGTGGCGTGAAGTACTGCTTCGCCCTATTGAGCACACCCAACTTCTTGTAGGCTAATTTAGCCTTCGCCTCCAAATGACCGCGGAATTGAACGTTGCTCGATATATCGACTCCAAGAATCCTGATACTAGCTGAAGCTGAAGGGGTTTTCGAAGCGAGGAAATACTGAGTAGGGGTTTTTATAGTGGTAAACGCGCGCAGTGGTGTGTTTTTGGGGTTAAATTGGACTAAATTCTGTCGGCCCCATTCCGTGACTTTCGTCAATAAAGACTCGACTTCAGACAAAATTTAATTCTGATACTTGGTGACGTTTTCCCGGGAAATATTGGTGCAGCCAGTGTATGGTGCATCACCAGTACTGTCATCCGCATAACAATGAACGCCGCTGGTTTGTAGCATATAATTGATGTACAGAAGAAACAGCGTGTGAGACTTGAGAGATTTGAGGTCAGAGCATGCACCGTTGGCAACGACCTTTATGCTGCGATGCGTCAAAAAAATAGTGATCCAGTCGCTTAGTTTCCCAAGCAGCCTGTAAGATGGAAGCTTCGAAAGAAACGCTTTATGCCAGATCCGATTAAAAGCATCTGCTATATCCAGACTAACGGCCAGTGCCATGGTCTCAATTGTCGATCGCTAATTATTTGGTGTTCCTCTAAATAACGCAGGAGCTGGCAGGTAATTATGGGTAATAAAGGGGTAATCGCATTAGGTCAGTAGTTCGATTGATCCAAACGGTCACTTTTTTTAGGGATCGGGTGCACGAAAGACGCTTTTGGAAGACGGCTTTGGTGCACACCAAGAGCTTGGGACAACGCCAACAGAGTAGGAATATTGGAAAAGACGCGTCAACACCGGTGTCAAATCCGAAGCACATATCCGCAGCGCAATCGACGCGATGTCATCCGGCCCACTCGATTTTTGGATGTCCAAGGAGAGTAGCGTTATGCGCACATAGATCTGCCGAAACTCAATTAATAGCCGGCATTGAGTGTTCACACCACTGGATAGTAGACGGTGGAGTTCCACGGTCATCCAAAGTAAAGTTGGATTCTTTTGAATGAGCTGGTTTTTTATCCTGTTACTGTCGTAAAAGCCCAGAAGCGGTATCACTCACAAGAACCACGGCTGTGATTTACCAGCGAAGGATACCGATGAATGCAGAATGAAGAGCGCCATTCCATGCTGTACCACATCAGCAACAGCGTCAGCAACAGCGTTGGGTTCATCCAGCGAGACGCTAATCCGCCCCCATGGGTAAGATGCAAAGAAGAGATACTCCCCATCCCAATCTCCTGACGTATAGCGCCAGACACACAGGCAGCCAAGGCGTTGTACTGGCACTGAACTGCGGATAAGGCAGTGGTCTGACAAGCCCAGTGGAGCATCAACAGAAACCTGGTAGCTTTCCGGTTTAGAGGTCAGCAGGAGGTCCAACAGAGAAGGTGTATGGTCTTCCACATCCGGGATTCACGTGGGCGATGATAACAGTTGTGTTAAACCATATGCTAAGGCGTAATCGTGAACAGAACTGCCCGCATGATCGGTAATGCGTGAGTTTAGTCATTCAGCATGACGGGCGTTGAAATCGTCAAGAACCACGATCTCTGCGGTTTGGATCTGTTTAAGAAGGGAATCCGTAGCCTTTACGATGTGTTCGAGGAGTCAGTCAGTTTCGGCAATACCACTGTGGAATCTATAAAGGCAAGCATAGACGCGGTGGCATAGACGCGCAAATGATGGAGAGATCACTCTCTTCAAGATTGCAGAGGCAACCTCCCCGATGTATGGACACACTCCAGCATGCGGCACAAAGCTGTGTACTCATACCTTGGGTCATGGGAGAAGATATCTACGTTTCGGTCAAGAAGAGCAATGCCGGCTTTTCAGTATCTCGGTGGGGGTGGACGGCATTTAAGTTGGAATGCAACCCCCGTATGTTGCAAAAATTTCCAACAAGAGCAGGCTTGGTCCTGCATTTGCGCTTTGCAATATCATCAACGAGCACAAGTTCGCCCCGCCCCCCCTCCCAATACGCAGGGCAGCCCAGGCTTGCAAACTCAGGTACAGGTCCTGAGCATGCAGGTCCAGGGAGGGATTCTCCGACATCATTGATGCTGGTACCCTCCTGGGGTAGTCTATTAAAACACTGTGTTTGGGGGGAAGTTTGGGCCAACCGGAGCTCTCAAAGACAGAACGAAACGCGACGACAGCAAAAGCTGCGTCATTTTGCCGGCCCAATTCATCTGCAAACTTAAAAAGAATTTCAGCGTGGTGCTACTTCAGAAAAAGTGCATAGAAACAAACAAACAATGAAACATTTTCTCTTTATAATATTAGTATAGATATAATATATTATATTCAGGCCGGAATACTACCTACCTGTTACCCCACCATGGTTCAAGCCTTGTCGTGGCGGTGGGGCTCAGTAGCTTGGGGTGATCTGAGACACCTTGGGCGAAGCTAATTGAACCGAGGAGGTGTATGCTCTTTGTACCTCTCTTATAAGAAGAGGGGACTGAAGAGCAGGAGGTGAAGGCGCTCTTTGTACCCCTCTTTTAAGAAGAGGGAACAAAAGAGCAAAAAACAATGAGGTGGCGCTATTACACACGGGGCAAGGCGCGAGGATGGGAACCTCGACTCATTGCACTGTCCCAAAGTTGGTGGTGTTGTCATGTGGTGCGGGACAACCCCATTTGTGGAGGTGGCGTCGGTCCTTTAAGGGGCTGACTAGCCATCGAGGTGCTCTGTTGCTGTTCCGGGGTACCTCACCAAAGGCGGCACTGGTGGCACTCGCGGTGGTTTTTGTGGGTATTCGGCACTATATAATGTGCCCCGAGCCCCACACACCACTGGACCCCACCTAGGGCCAGTAAAGGCGCAAAGATGCGTTTTTCTGCGTCAACAAAGAAAAGGTATACTGCCTATTAATACTGGACTAAAATAATTCATTTCCTAGAATTTAGCCTAATTTCATTATGGTCACAACGACACTCAACAATGGTATCATTGGGTTTGTGGTCGGTTGTACATGATAGTGCTATTACAGTTCCCAATTACAACTATTACCGTAACAATGGAACGATAACATAAAATTACCGGGGGTGGGACTCCACTCGCAGCGCTGGGCGTGGCCGGTCACGAAACAACTCTACACGTGACGTGTCGTGAGAATAGATTCAAATGCTCTTCATTTCTTATTCAATAATATATTTCGTGATGTTATCGAAAAAATGATGATCTTTCTATACGATTGATGAACTCTACTGCCTCTGACTTGTGTGCGACAACAACACATCTTCAGGCAACCGGGCCTAAATGGGGCACGCAGAGAAAACTGTGCGCCACATATCACGGATCCTTACATGCCTGTTTCGCCTCCTCCACATTATTTATTCATATCGCCCCGGTCGTGTCCATCCGATACGGCGGAGCACTACCTCTTACAAAACTCCTCTTATTAACATTCTCCCCTTATTTGCAATACTTTGTGATATAATCTATACATACAGATTATATCACGAAGTGCCATGCCTATAATAAATGTGAAAGCGATGATGATAAAATGAATTAGTGTGCATTATTTAATATTACCTCACACCGAACAGAACACGACAGTATCTCACTGCGGTGGTTGAAAATACCGCTTCTCAGAACCCGCGGGTTCGCTCCTGTCAGTTGTCACGCCTAAATGGAAAAAAATATTTGTTCGAGAATGAAAAATATTCGACAGGAGGTACTGACAGACACAAATTTATGGCTGACATAATTTTGGCTATTCGAGGTACGGTGAGCGGAAAATTAGGTAATTTGTTTTCTTGGTATCAATATTTGTTGCCAAATTGTGTTAGTAATTATTATAATTTTAACTTTTCCACGAAGTATTGATGATAGCAGACGAGGATCTTTACATCAACATAATGCAAAGTGAAATTTGGAAATTACAAGAGAATTTTGTGTCCGTGTTTAACATAAGAATATTTGTCTGAATATTAAATCTTCCAAGGTATAATTTCTAAATTGCTTTCAAAATAAATTATGTTGTTTCACGTAATTTGGCTTTTGTAGATTTAGATCATGAAAGACTTTTCTGAAGTACTTTAACACTACCTGTTGTCTGCGACTTCATCCGCGTGGACTACAAATTAAACGACGTGCAAAATTAAGTATTTGTATAGCTCATAAATTATTATTCTGTAGTTTTGGCATAATTATGTAACAAACATGTAATCTTTCGCATTTAAAATACTAGCTACTGCTTGTGACTTAATCCACGTAGACCACAGATAACTGCACATGCAATATTTAGTATTTTTATTGCATATGTATTATTCTGGGACATAAGATACAATTTCTTTCACCTGTCCCATTAAGGAACGCGAAGATGTCTTATGAACTACAAATATCAACAAGTTCAGTAGTTTTGGCGTGATTGAAAAAGATAAATCCATACATCCATCCAGCCAAACTTCAAATATTACGCATTTATAATATTACTAAAATTGTTTTTATAAACATTGGACAGCTGGAGGTCTTATATTAATAAAAACATTGAATTCTGAATATTTATGTGTCATTTTGAATATATTTAAACCTAAATCCTGTTATATTCACGAAGAGCGAATTGTAATTAAATACCTTTTGGGGCAGAACTGACGTTCCGATTTGCGAGAGATAAAAAAAACGATAACCTGGAGAATTAAAGCTTTTTAAGATTGTCATCATCAGCTGGACGACGTCCACTGCTGGACATAGGTCTCACCCACAGAGCGCCACAGGTCTCGGTCACGAGCAACTTACATCGATCGGCTCCCTGCCAACTCAAACATGTCGTCAGTCTATCGGGTAGGAGGCCGTCCCATACTACGTCTTCCGGTGGCTGCCACTCGAGAACCTTTCTTCCCAAACCGTCATCGGTTCTGCGAGCAATGTGGCCTGCCCATTGCCATTTCGGCTTGCCGATTCTCTGAGCAATGTCGATTACATTGGTTCTCTTTCCGAATTTCAGATCATATCTCGCAGAGAAACACCAGCTAGCTCTTTCCGTAGCGCGTTGAGTGACTCTGAGCTTGTTTAAGAGGCCCACATTTAGCGGCCAAGACTCGGTTCCGTGTGTCAACATACACTGGTCGAATTTTCAACTTAAGGCACTGTGGTATTTAGGACGAAAAGATCTTCTCAACAATAACACATCAATATCTTATTTATATTGATATTCTAAATTACCTGTTTCCATATTATAGCAGTTTATGTAATACAGTACTGTATCATATATCTATTTTCAATAAGATACACATTTTATAATACACATTTTATTCACTAATTATTTATAAATTTTATTTAAAAAAAAAAAATTCTCCAACTCAATTTACGTGGTCCCACAATTGAAAAAGAAAAATCTTTATTAGATCACTTAATTATCTGTTTGCCTGTATGTGCGTCAAGCTCTCAAGAACGTGACGCGGGATTAAACTGAAATTCATATCAAATATTGAGATCTGCAATTTTCCTGTGCTACAAGCATAGGAAAATTCCTAATGCCGAGTCAACACATTAAAAATTTCCATGACGGCACGAAAATCCTTGAGTTAAACCTATACATTATTTTCCCTAGAGATAGAATAGTAAAATTTCGCGGGTAAGCATTTACAGTAAATTAAATAAAGGAATAAATCAGAAAACTAGCAACTAATTATTATATCACAAAAAATCCATTACAAACACATATTTGTAGTTCATTTCATACAAGTGGAATTGGGTCCCCCACGGTGTGAGAGTCAGACTGGCCCTTAACCAGTTTTAAATTTATAGTAAAACTACTTTTGTAGACATTATTGCGATTTGTTTAGTTATAAATATAAGCCTGACAAAAGCTTTATAGTCATCATTGAATTGCCTAATCAGGACACGGGACACAAAATTATAATACGAAATCAAAAAAAAAAAATGACAAAATATATCTACGCACGCACGCACGCACGCACGCATGCACGCACGCACGCACGCACGCACGCACGCACGCACGCACGCACGCACGCACACACACACACACACACACACACACACACACACGGCTATGCTATAGGCTATATATATAGCAATTTTTTGAAACATTTTCATTTTTTTTTTCATTTTCATCATTTATTTACACTGGTGGACAAGATACCAACATTTTTTTTTATTTAAGAGCTAAAGTTTAAATAAAGAATCGTTAGGGCTTCGCGACCATTTAAATTATCAAATGTTCTTTTGGAGTGACGTTGTAACATATTTCCATCACAGAGCCGAGGGAATTTCTTCGTGCATTACGTCGGACATTACAATAAATTAAAAATAAACAACAATATCGATTGTGCTGCGAACAATCGCGGCCGTGTGTCATCCCGTCTTTGTGTATTGTCCACTTGGACACTTTATGTAAATGATAATCTTATGTGTTCTGAGAAGTGGCAGAAATAACATGATAATATGCTCTGTACGGCTAAATTCATAAGAAACCACCACTTTAGAAACACATCTGATGATTGAGAAAGTAAGACAATTGTAATCTTGTGACGATCAGTTTAACATTATAAGTTTTTTTTGGGGTTTCGTATGCGAATGGCTATAAACGAACCCTTATGGTTTTGCCATATCAATCTGTCCGTCAGTATGTCACAGACGTTCTACTCTGAGATTATGGGTAATGTATGTTTAAAATTTAGAAGGTAGGTGAATTTCTTTGGATATTCGCTTTTAAATTTAAAGAAATTGCAGCCCTCCCCCACAACTGTTAAAATAATATTTTCAATAAAAACCAGAAGTGAAAATCGAGGTAGTAGTTGGTATTTCTGCTAGGGAATCTTTTCAGGCGAGTTTGGCTTGATCATGGCTGGTTTTCTAGGTAAAGAATACCAGCAGACCCGAATAAAATCCTGTGAGTTTGGTATTACTTTATGAGTCACAACCTCTGCAATAGTACAATACAGTAGAATACAATACAAATGTATTGTACTCTACTGTAGCCAACTTCAGCCCACATAATATGTATTAAACTTTATAAATTCAAGTCTCACAGGAAATCTATCACACAAATCATCTTATGAATGTTTGATTTTCTATATTTTTATCATCTTGTTTTACTGTTATTTTCAAAATGATAATTAGATTACAGTGGTACGGAACTCTCGTTTGGGAATTCGACTAGTACTTGACCAGTTTTTACAGTGTTCTGTTGTTGTTATTGACGCGTTATTTGTGTTAAATTAAATTCGCTTTTGTCGTATCTTCGTGACCGCGAAATTAAAGAGCAGCCTCGCTTTGCGATGCGATTACACAATCGCATCGCATTTATATGTATTTACATATACATCTATATATAAAAGCGAAAGGAAATTTCTGGAATTACGTGATGGTGATACGATTCTGGAAAGAACGTGGATGCTCCCTCACTAAGAAGAGTAGAGATTTTCCAAAATTCGCTCGCAATTGCTCTTGTTCCTGAAGCTTCGAATTCTGATACAGAAGTCTCAATTTGTGCATAGAGACTCTTCTTAGAGCGTAGGTGTAACGCGATTTTGCTAAATTTGACCCCTCAGAGTATATTTTTGGGGTGTCGCTGGCAATAGCAGGTATATGAATATTAGTGACCAATATGTTACCATGTTATACTATTACAAGCAAATATTAATATTGGAATTTTCCAAACATAAAAATATTATCGGTTCTGGTTTAATATCCCCATTGCTATTTTACTCGGAAATTTTGTGCGACCAAAATATAATACTTGTATGTCATTTCGGTAGCCTTTCCAATTAATTATATTTGTTACATGTCACACGTTTCCTCGAAACGCCGCCTGTCTCCATTAATAAGCATGTACTTAGAAGATCTACGACACAAGGCTATATGATCTGTGTGGGCGTATGTTTAGGTTTTGAGCCAGCATGTATTATTAATAGATATAAGTTGCTGCTTTCTAGACAAGAGAATATTCTCAAACAAAACCCTGAATAATAACCAAACACGCCCGCCCGGTGATTTCACCCGCGTTAAATCTATACCACAGGAATCGTTACTTTTTAGTAAAAAACTTTGTTAAAAATAGTTTTTACATTATTCCAATTTATGTATATGTGTCAAATTTAAAAGAAATCCGTGAAATAGTTTTAGCGTAGAAGAACACACGTACATACAAACTTTTACATTTATAATTGTAGTATTTTTTTTATATAGCGTAGGTGGCAAACGAGTAGTTGGGTCACTTGTACGTAAGATCACCTACGCCGCAACACCGGAGGACTCGCAGATGCGTTAGTCTGGCGTAGTCATCGCGAAGGATAAATGTAGACGTCGCCGACCGCGAATAGTTGCAGACCACATTGATTATAGATGATCTTGGATGAACTGACTATATTTGGTCGAAGCATCTGATTTTGGACACAGTAAAAAGAACTAGGTGTCTCAGCGACTGGAGTTGTCCACCCACCCGTTTTGAGACGCGATGTTTCCACCCAGTCACGATAGCTCAACAAGCTCTTCCAGCCCCCAAGATAATGTAGAGAATGAGGGGGGGTGGCGCTCCACTCGGCCAAGATAATAATAGTTATGTTAACTAATCTTAAATAACTAACGACATGCATCCTTCCCATCGCACCGGGCAAGGAGGGGTTCTGTCCCCCTACCGTTCATAATTTCACCTAGACCGATGCCCGAGGTAGCTAGAATAACCGAAGAAGCTGCACTGGACGCTTACGTCGGCATAGAGCAGTCAAAAAGACAGAAAATTGGAGTTTACCCCTTAAGAACGGACATTATGAAATGAAAGGAACGCGTTACGCTTGATTATGTTTAACACGAATTTATTCGCCATATTTGTTTCATACGGCGCTCCAAACGATACGAACAGTTAGCTCCAGTGGCTAAACCTGTATAGTCTTTATAGTCTACAAGACCATGAGTTTGATTCAGACTACGGCGCACTAGTAAGTTTAGAAGGAGGCAGTGCGATGCTGCATTGTAGCCGAATAAGGTCGGCACGACCGGGAGACCTTTCGCTGTAAAGTGATCCCATGATACCGCTGTAAAGTGACACCTGTGCTGTCGCGTTTCCTGTTATTTATAAGTAGCCTAGCAGTAGGCATCTGCATGACAATGAAGGATGTCAAAATGTACCGATTTTTCGTTTGTCCCCTATACTAAAAAATCGTGGACGACTACTTCAAACAATTCTTGAAGAATATCAATGGCCATCGATAGAAATATATATTATGCACTATCGATAATACAAGTAGCGTATAAAATATCTATAATACAAGTGCGCTCTATGTATTTTCATGTGCATATAAAAACACATATATAAATTTATTTTCATATCGGCCTTTGTACTTTCGCTGCAGAACACAGATATTCAATGAACTCGAGACCTCATTACACACACGAATATGTATCTGTATGCTACAGCAAGGCACTCATTAAATGTAGACCGCTGTGTAATCTAAATGTTTGTAGTGTGATTAATAAGCACTACATGTGATAATTACAATACACAATTAAAAATATGGCGTGACTCGTAAGCAGATATGTAATCCATATGTATCGTCATCATCATCAGCCGGAAGGCGTCCACTGCTGGATGTAGGCCTCCACCATACCTTACATGAATACGAAGGTGATGCGAGTGAAACCGCGAGGCGTTTACAGAATACACGTATAGAATGTGATCATTATTATCATCATCATCAGCCCTTATCGGTCCACTGCTAGACATGGGCCTCTTTCAATGAACGCCAAGACGGCCCATGTCCTGCTACTCGCATCTATCCCGGACCAGCTATTGCACAGAGATCGTGTTCCCGCCTGGTGAACGGTCAACGAACACTTCTTTTGCCTAAACGCGGCCTCCACTCCAGAACCTCAGTGGCCCATCTGCCATCTGTTCTTCTGAGTGTGTGACCAGCCCATTCCCACTTCAGCTAGCTTATACGTCGCGTGATATAGGGTACTTTAGCTCTCTGCCTTATGACTTCGTTCCGAATACTATCGGACAAAGAAACACAGTAGTCAGTTCAATAGCCCGCTGAGCTACCGCAAACTTGCGGACCAGTCCTACATTAAGAGGCCATGTTTCGGCCCCGTACGTCATCACGGGGAGAACGCATTGGTTGAAGACTTTCGTCTTCAAGCTCTGCGATAGAGCCGACGTGAGAATGTGACGAAGCGGCCGGAATGCGACCCGCATACAGAATATGATACACAATAATAATTTTGATACACGCGGCACTAATACATCACTGTATGAAATCAACACAGGGCGACGTGCGACGGCTTCCGCGAATAACACAATTTATTACCCGCTGTTACGATAGACTCTATTTGTGGGAATCTAATTACGATTGTACCGAATTCCGTAAATGGAATACGACGGTAGCGTGTGAGCTGATTACAGCCGTGGAAAGTGACGCCGAAGGATAAGTAGCTGTTTAACAATCAGTTTGGTTGGTTGTTTGGGTTTGTGATTTAATTATGCAAAGTATGAGATGCGATACACATATAAACATCCATGACGTAGGCGGGGGACCAGCGGCCTCCGGCGTAACGATCGGACTAACCGCCACGTTCCCAATTGAGTCAGCCGGTCGTCAAAGTTACTGAAAATGTTCGTAAAACTTTTTTTTTTAAGTTAGTAAGAGGCAGTGCCATACTGTAATGCAGTGGAATTGGGTGGGACAGCGACACCGGGGAGGTATCTCTCGCTCACATGATATACGACAATTTACACACATGATGTAGAGTGACAGATTCGCATTGAGTCACGTTTCGTGAGGTTTTCAAGGGAGGCGGAAAGGAGGACAGCTCATTTGAATACGTATTATGCGTATAGCTTCGGTAGTTATCAAAAGAATCCGACTGCACGTTTGTCTCCATACAATATGTTAAACAAATATAATATTTTATTTTTATGTTATAGGTAAACCCAGTTGGCTATGTACAAATAAAACGGTAGTTAATTAATGAAATAGATGTGTTGAAATGTTTGTATGATAACCAACGTGTGGCACTCATCACAAGCTACTATATGTTTCTAACATCCTTTACCACTCCAGAATCATTTTATGACTTTATATATTTATTAATCGAAAATTTGTAGTGATGAATATCGGCTACGGCGGCCATCTCTGTAGAGCCAAGCCAAGTGCACCGGTCATATTGAAGTGTACAAGAGTTTGCGCAGACACAAGCGCACTCCCGCGCAGTATAACGTCACCCCGCTTTCTTGATACTCGACGTCTAGAAAACTCTATACGATATAGTACATAAGCCATTCTGGCACACAATGTCTTCCGAAAAATAGACAAAAATAATGTGTTGTTATGTTGGTTAATGTGACGTTGAAGAGCCGCGGACACAAAAGTGTTGCCTTATTACAATGTAGATATAATGATAGTTCATTTTCGGGGTTGCCTCCATCTAATTGGATTCTTTTTGGATTTTGATTGATAAATTTAGAAAGCATAATCATAACACATTTTAAATGTCTTTTTTTAAAAATAATTTGTGTCATATAATTCGACGCAATAGGGTTGTGAAATTGATTCGTTTTGTTTGACTTGTGAGTCTTAAATTGTCCATTTTTAGATTAGGCGGAAAAATTTGCACAGAGGTCCATTTACACATGATGCTAAAGTCCATTGCCTCCATCCCCGTTATAAAAGAAAGATAAAATCTGTTCGAATCTACTTACTGATAAAGCAATACATTAAATAGCACGTTAGAAAGTCGGCTGTGGCAACCCTACGCGTCATTACAATTTAACTCGAACAATGAGTGTACGGTGAGCCCTCACGACCAACATCTATTCACTACAAATAAAAAGCAGTTTAATTAGCAATTAGCCAATCGTGCTGTACAGATGATAACGTTACATTCACGAAGATAATGCTCACATACAAATTTGCACCATAATTATATACAAATACAGTGTAAAGTCGTCTGATGAAAGCGGACGTTAATGTGCAGAGAGTCTTCATTGTTTAACGTGATACGAGATAGTACGTAGATGATATCACAGTTCTTTTCTTGTTTTTTCTTTTTAAATTGTACTTAGCTAAGTTTTGAATAGCTCGATCTGTACTCCAAAGAAAGGATGTCCTCACAGAAAAAAATAATTTAAATTGTAACAAAGTCTTCATTTCACGTTCTCTGAGAATAGAAAGCCCAATTATATTAAACTAGCTGCGCCCCGCGGTATTGAACGAAGATCAAGCGCATCAACATTACAACTACGCGGATGTCTATGGGCGTAGGCTTATTTGGACCTTATAAAAAAGCTTAACTATTTACAAGGAAAATCACACACAAAACAATAAAAAGTGTGTCTGTATATTACATACATAAATATTGAAGGCGATACTAAAACACCATAATACAATTCAACGATTTCGTCTGTCTGTATGTATTGTTTCCTTTTTAAACCTATTATACCTGGCCGCCATATACACTAATATTTATTTTGGTGGCTGGTCTCCATCACGTGGAATATTAAGAGCTTGCCTAAGAACCTAAGAGAGATATGAAAATGGCGCTTTGGAACTCATATATACCACCATTTTCTGTGGAGATAATATTTAACATCACCAGTGGACACAGGTAGCCTCCCCCATATAGCGGCATGGGTCAGACAGATAATATTCAAAGGCCAACAACATCTGGAACACTAAGAGCCAAGCCAAACTGTAAGATGCATCGGTTAACTATTTCACAAAATCCTCGCGGGTGAAGTCATTAATAATATATTTAAATCAATATGTACCACTTAATAGTCACGAAATAACTGCAAATAATTTTATAAAGGGGTACAAGGGAATTAAGCAACGTAGGAGCGGGATAGCGTTACGATGGTGTTACGCTCGGCCAGTTATTGTTTCACATTACTTTACACCTCATTATTTTAACAACCCGCGCAGTAATTCGTTAAAGGTACATCAGCAACTCCGACTATATACGATGTCGATTTCTTTTAGCCTGAAGTTTTCTACGAGGTAAAAGACTCGTGTAATAAATTGCCTTTCGAATATGGTAAACTGTGCTACATAATTAATCAGATGCGGTTGCGGGTTTTTACCGTCTGCCATTGATGTCTACTCAAGTCCAGTTCTTAATTTAAAATTCACACAGCCCAGTCCAGACTCGAGGAGGTATCGAGATGCTGCAATTGCCTTTACGTTTTTTAGGAGTCCTGTCTAAGTTTATGAGCAAAAGCAAAGCAGTATCTTCTGCCGTCAGATCGAATTTGTATTCGTGTTTCGTGTATTTCGCACCGAAAGGGTGGCCCTCTCACTAGAGCTACGTCTGCACGTCTGTCTGTCTATCGATCTATCCGTTTAACCGTCTGTCCATCTATCCGTTTATCCGGCTGTCTTTAAGTACGTGTCATGAACCGTGATATCCGGACTGTTCAAAGTTTTAGAGATGATTTATATTTGCTGTCGCTACTATACTAAATACTAAAAATTTGTAACTTATAAATCCATATAATAGAAGAAAATCATTATTAACATATGTATGTTTGTAGTTAGTTGCATTTTTTACTACCCGGAGCCTTTCCCGATTCATCAGGCCGATTACACTGGGCACAGCGACATGGCAGTAGAATGACACCTAGGAAGCTTCGTCAAATTTTTCCCGAAGTTTTTGAAGAAATCACTCCCGTCGTCATTTCTCATCGATATAAATATAAATGTGTTGTAGCCGAGTATTACAGAGATGAACATACGTTGATTCATTCGTGAGCAGCGAGCGTGGCACGAGAGTCCAGATGGTAATTGATACAGTCCCGGAGCAGACGCAGTTGTGCGCAATTAACAATGTATGATAAAGAAATATACAATCTTTACTAATAATATAACGCTGAAGAGTTTGTTTGTTTGAACGCGGTAGTAGATTAATCATCCATATACTAACATAATAATGTTGAAAGGTTTTTGAAGTGTGCTTTGGAGTGACGGAGTGTCCCCAACTCCAGTGCCTAACGAAACAGTGGTAATTGCTGTACACAACAAACTGATACTATTCTTATTCGAGTAAAATACAATAAAGTTTACGACCCATACAGTAACAATAAACACAACCATAAAACGAAATCTAAACAATAATGAATAAGTAATGAGTCATATCAGAACAGAGCTCTGCACACGTAACCCGTTATAGCCCGTGAGCCAGTAACTGATTTTCATGCCCAAGTTCCTGCCTATATCTCGTACAATGAACAACGTACGTGATATCGACTGAGAGGTCAGAATATTTTGAAGAGATATGATCGACCTCTGCTGCTACACTGGTTCAATGAGGAGGAGCGTCTTCCAGTATGTGTAGAAAACAATCAGAATTGACATTCTCAAATCGGGATGCATCTCTCCCATCTGCGGGAGGAAGGGTTTCGGTCCCTCTTACGACCCCAAACCTAGTCTCGTCGCCTGACCCACTATAATTGAAATTGTACTTTTGATTCCAAGTTTTTTCACGACTTCGCTACAATGACATAACGTCGCAGTATACGCCCCAGAATACCTCCAAATGGCTTAATAGCTGTCATATTAAGTGGTTCTAAGTTAGCTTCTAAACGACTATACACAGGTTCCTACTAAAGTCCTACCTAGCTTTTTGGGACCTTAAATGGCCAATGAACTAAAAATTTTGGTTCAAGTTCCGATTAAATATAAAATATGAAATATTTTTGTGGACTATTATTTTAAGACTGCTCTTACGGATTATATCGCAATTTCTCTAGTTAATTAACAAACCCGACGGTTCATGTCCACAGCAACTATGACCACGGGTGGACTGAGATGTCAGATGTACAGAGGTCACAAAAGAGCTAAACAGTACCCGAAGAATATAGTTATTTATTGCCTCGAGGTGTTGTGTTTCGTTCTGGATTTGAATAAAATATAATCCATAATAAAATCTTTAAAGATATACTTATTCTAATGTGTAAGATTCGCATGAACTTAAGACATTAATATCTATACTAATAACATAAAGCGGAAGAGTTTGTTTGTATGTTAAAACGCGTTAATTTCAGGAAATACTGACCGGAATTAAAAATTATTTTTGTGTTGAATAGTCCATTAATCGAGGAATGCTATAGGCTATGTACCATGACTCAACGATTAATAGGCCATAGTTACACTGATAAAATCGCGGGGTGGTGTTAGTGGTAGATAAAACTTATTTACCGGGTAACTAGTTGGCACTATAATAGAATAGATGGCCGGCTGGGTTAGTTGGTTGGGTAAGGCGGGGTTAGTCCGCGGGTTACGCCAGAGGTCGCGGGTTCGAATCCCGCCTAGGTCTTGGATGTTTATATGTAAATTACATGTATTTCTATAATAAAAATCTTTTGTATATAAAGTTAAATAAATTTATAAAAATATTAAATATATTCTCCGTTGTCTAGTGGGTAATTTCAAAATTATATTATTGTATAGTTTACTGTAGGGAAAAATAAGAAATAACCTGACTTTGTTTCGGTAATCCTTCCGTTGCGCTAACTGATTTAAATCCAAAATTTAAAGAAAGTATATCATGAATAAGCCTTTATTCAATTTATATAAACTAGTGATATATGAAATTAATTGATCAATTAAAGAATTTGTCTTAGTTTCAACAATGAACACAAATTTAATTGTATCCTCTTCGGTTTTATGACGCTGTCGTGTTGGTTATTTTTTTTAATTTTGCGCCAAAAACATGAACTTTAACTTAATATGAGTAGGTTTTTTGAAAATTAATGTGCTTACTATAAACATATTTAAGGCCCCATAGATTTAAACGGTATAACTAATTTGATTTCATAAATTTAGCTCTATCAATTTTATAGGACAGTCACAAAATGCATTTCGTCATATCTTAAGGCTGTATTCACACGATATAACATTATTTCATTAGTCACGATATCCAAATATATATATATGTTAAGCTATTTATTTTTTAAGTAGTTGAGAAATATATTTTTTTTCAGTACGTAGTAGTAAGTAGAGCATAGTAGTGACTTAATTATCCTACATAGTTATCATTATAAATTGCACTGGTTGACGTCACTCTTATTAAAACTTTGGAAGACAATTGTTTGTCTTTGTAAGGATTAAGTTAAGACACGCTTAGATGGGGTATTAAACCCCATCTAAGCGTGTTCTAACTTAATCCTGTGTCCTTAAGCTGTCAGCAAACTTAATCTTAAATTAAGGTACATTTGAAACGATAAATAGTATTGAATTATTTTTATCTGTAAGGTGTTTCATTAGTTTCAAAAGCATTTTCAATGTGAATTAGGCTTTATGTATTCCGACCTATTGTAACTTGTGACGCAACGCGCTTTATGTGACCCGAGAATAAGACACAAATCGGAGATCACGGTTAACGGTTGCTTAAAATTTTATGTCTTAAGTGATATTTACTTTTTTAAAGTAAATATGTAAAAAAATAATATTGATGCACATTAGTCATATATTATTTGACTTTTAAGGATTCAAATTACACATAATAAACAACTCTCATATACGAAAATTTTAAGAAATAAAAGATTTTGTGGCGCAAATTGGGCAGGGGACAGGTAAATTCGATGGCCTCTAACATTTTAAAATATTCATGAGTTTTACATTTACAAAAGTATCAGCAAAACAATAATTTGTATATACATTCGAAGATATATGTTTAGCACTTAAAGTAATATATTCTGCAAAATATCGTGCATCACAAAGAAATGAATAAACAAAGTCGTGGGACGAGGCATAACAGAAGGGTGTCCTTTTTTAAATTGTCCTAGCACCTGTAACAGGGCTGGGCGAACCTGGTGTGTTTAGTCCACAGATATTATTATTATAGTAGTGAGCAATGAAACGGACTCTGAAGTTATGTGACCGAAAGGTGCTTTCCTAGTCATGAAAGCAAGCGTATAGCAATGTCTACACTAATTGGTTGATTGGTTACAAACATACGGCCAGACCTTATTAAACAGCCTTAATTCCGAACAGTAAAATAACCATGACAGCGTCTAATCACACCACTTTACTCACGGTGGCTGTTAACTTATATAACTAGTTATTGATGGAAACTCTATAAAGTTAATTGAGTTAGTGCGTGTTTGAGCATCGTACAAAATGGACCAGAGCAATTAAACAATTTTAATTCGGTTCATGTTTTACGTAATCCTAATGAAAGGCGTTCTCTACGTTTTACGCGTTGCTTCGCTTGGATTCTATATCATACACTGACACACACAGAACATACACTAATGCCTACTTCGGGAATCGTTCTGTACATTGGTGATAACCAAACGAACAATTTTATTTTTATGGTAAGATATAGGCCGCGCAGCGCTGGATCTCTCGCTCATATCTGTAGTTTGTGAGTAGCCGTTGGCCCATAGAAGGGGAGGAGATAAGTGGGGCTACGCATCGGCATACTTATTATGCGGATGTTAATGGGTGTCGGTAGTCGCAGAAAGGCTTCAATTGCCCGTTTGCTATTGTAAACTATAACATAAGATATCCGATCCTTTACGTCTCCTAATGCAAGAGTCGATACAAATAACACTCAGTTAGGTACAAATAATACTCATTTGATTACAAAAGCAATTAAAATTCTTGTGGATACTGCAACAAGTACACAGTAGTAGAAGAAAAAATTGCTTGTTCGTATGTTTGTCCATTTTTATAGTGTACATCTTCAGAACGAAGGTCTTGAATAAAACTTTTTTTTGTTGTATCCCTAGTAGGCCTGGGCTACATAAAGGGTGTAATAAGAAGTACACAAATAAAGTTGAGAGCACCAACTAGTATCTAATAAAAACAGATAGCACATTTTGCAAATGAGATCAGTAAATTCATCTAACGACACTTCTCACCTTTAAATCCATCAGGATGCAGAGAACATAGAACTCTACATACATACCATCATATATACGCTAAAACCATTATCGCCTTCTAAAACCGTTTCTAAAAAAGAAAACGATTTACAAAGCTCTACTCTGTCCTTAGATACCGTGTATTTAGTATTTACATTTATCTCATCAAAAAATTCGCTAATGTTTGTTGTTCCTTAGAATTGTTGTTGTTTTTGCAAATACAAACTGTCGTTTGAATAATGTGTTGTTTACTAACAGCAACATTGTATGTATAGTTAATTAACTTTTACTTAGTGCTTACATTTTCTCTTACCTACCTTTGTGTGTTGATACTTGCCAAAATCTATCATAATATGTATGTTTGTATACTTGATTCCCGATCGGACGAGTACTACTGACAAGGACTTTCAGCAATCACGCTCTTAGGCACGACACCTCACACCCGGTGTAGGGACACGCAGACGACCCCGCGGACAGATCCAAAATATACGCTACAACACAGGCGCAGGTCAAATTAGATGACAGCACACACGTTCGACTACGAGCAGTCCAAACGACACCTTTCGTGTAGGGACTAATACCAATACGATTTGCGATTTGTCCAGCTCAAAGATTAGGTATTCCGACAGTTCCTCGCGCGAGTTATTTCATCCATCTGAGGGTGAATGGGGTACGGGACCCACAGCCAGGTTCCACTTCTTGACGTTACTACTAT
This sequence comes from Eumaeus atala, assembly GCA_017140195.1. NCBI lineage: Eukaryota > Metazoa > Arthropoda > Insecta > Lepidoptera > Lycaenidae > Eumaeus > Eumaeus atala. Next base: position 39,797 of record JAFELO010000054.1, on the reverse strand, counting down.
TTACGTCAGAGCTGAGGGCATTTAACTAGCGTGCGCGAGCTTTTCTGGAAGTCAGATTCGGGGGAAAGAATCTGAATCCCCGCCGTAAATCTGGCCATGATATTGATAAAAGACTTAGCAATTATGAACATTCTCATATCGGGGTGCAACTCTCCCGTCTATGAGAGAGTAGGGGTCCGACTCCTCTCAACCCCAAGAGTAGTCTCGACACCCGACGCGCACCCATTGTAATGAAGCTGTATTTGGCTTCTCTTCGCTTCCTCGACAAGTTCAGGTCCAAAAAAAGTCTCGAGACATTTGTTGTCATTGCGTGTCCTACAGAATAAGACGTTTAAATGTATATTCAACTCCATATTGTTCGTTGTACCCGAATATGGTAAATATTCTTTCATACACAGAGTACGTACCTGGAACAGTTGTGTACTACTACAAACCGCTTGTTTCTTTCGATTGCCGCTGTTGGAGAAAGTTGTTCAGAAGCACAAACTTCTTAAAGATATCACTATTCAAAAAAAATTGTATGAACGATAATAATGTAGCTGACATTTATTTATAGCCTCTAACAGGATTCGAATCTACGACCTCTTCTGATGCTTAGCGGACCAGTTGCACTGGCACCAGTGAAGCCGTTTAAGCTGGTAGGTATTACATCGTCAGACAATTCAGAATATCTGTGCTATGTTAGTATGAAGCCATATGGGACATTAGCCCCAGCTTTGTTCTGCATGTTAATTTTAAATATAGAATTCCAACAAATGACGCAATTATATGAAACCCATTTGTGAGTAATGCAGTAATAGGTTCCATGGTTCAACCTGGGGAGTAGATACATACTTACTCCCAGCCACGAGACTTGTTTATATCATAGGGGACAAACGAGTAATCATGACCATTTGGTGGCTTCCTACGCCTATTAACGCCTTATTTGCAAGCGAGTAGTTTGATCATCAGGCATATAAGAGCCATGTTCCACTGCAGCAGAATTTGGCCGGCACGAACGTGGAGGTACCTCTCGCTTGCTGTTTTATGCGGTTTGTTGTGTGTTGGGGAAGACAAAAGGAGGGTAACGCAGATGCATGACAATAATACGGATGTTTTTGAGACATAGACCACATGACAGCACACACGTTCGACTACGAGCAGTCCAAACGACACCTTTCGTGTAGGGACTAATACCAATACGATTTGCGATTTGTCCAGCTCAAAGATTAGGTATTCCGACAGTTCCTCGCGCGAGTTATTTCATCCATCTGAGGGTGAATGGGGTACGGGACCCACAGCCAGGTTCCACTTCTTGACGTTACTACTATTTACGTCAGAGCTGAGGGCATTTAACTAGCGTGCGCGAGCTTTTCTGGAAGTTAGTTTTAAGGAGGGTGACGCAGATGCATGACAATAATGCGGATGTTTTTGAGAGTCGGTAGCAGTCAAAAGTCTTTTGCCTATTTTACATATTTATATATATCTGTATGATGAATGTGGCGGGGGTAAGGTCGGCATGTAAGGATCGTGATGTGCGACATTCCGTTCTCTCTGCCTGCCGCATTAGGGAGCTGGCGTGGAGATGTGTTGTTGTATATATAGTGTAGTATGCGCAGTCAGAGGCTTCGATTATGATATTAAAAAGACTTATTCTTACATTATATACCTGAAGAGTTTGATTATTTAGTCGAACGCGCTACGTTGTGTTAATTAGTCTACTTACTGATTAAGGTTATAAGATATATACCAACCCTGCAGCGAGCGAGTGAAACCGCAGGGCCTACTTCGCGTATATTCTGAGGCGAGATTGCTACATTAGAGCGGAATAGATGTGCCTAAGAGCTGGCAGACATTTCGGAGGTGTTTGACCGCGTGTAAAAGGTTGCACAACACTTTTGTTGCAATTCTTGCTAAAATGTCAGGAGGCGATTTACTAAAATCTTAATATACAGAATAATTGAGGCAGAAAGGTTTATTGACCGTAACGAAGAATTTAAAAATAATTTAATGTTAAAGAGTATAAAATGAACAAGTGTGTTATGTGGAGGCAGATAGCTAAACCTGTAGTTACGACCGCGCTCGCATTTCAGGACTCGTAAGTACCAATTGTTATTAGTTGCAATATGTGAATGCACACTAAGGTGATGAACACACACATATATATATATATATATATATATATATATATATATGTAATTCTATAATAAAAATCTTAAACATATAAATTTTCTTAAATGCATAAAAGTATTAGACATATTTCCGTTGTCCTGTAACACAAGTCCTTACCGTACCTACCACAGGACTAGGCTAACGTGGTGTGATAAGTCCACAGATATTATAGGAACCGTCAGAACCTTTACACGACTATCGCCGTCCACAGACATACATTCTTGTCATATAAATACGTTGCCCTCCTTTCCTCCTTCCGTCAAGCACATGCTACTCACAAACCACAAGTTTCGCGACGGCGTAGCCGTCACTTTGCTGTCTGGCGGGTCGTGCGGGCCCACTTTGGTCTTAATGCAGCATGGCTCAACTTCCTGTTATGGCTGACGATCAGATTACTCGCACGTCGGTTATTTCGAATTTCTCAAATACTTGTATACAAGACTTACATAAAAGCTAAATCATTAAATTAATGAATTATAATTATTAGCTGTTGAAAACTTATATTCAAAAGTCTTAGGCCCAATGTCACAAGTTTCTGTTAAGGTCTTGGTAAGCCAAGTAGGAACTAAACTGATAGTAGATAAAGTACAATTTTCGGCTTCACAGGCTCCGGTCAGAAGTAAATAATATAAAGCATTTGAATGGTAGTTGGGGTTAAATACCAGATAACAATACGAGTATTATACATACAACCGATCCTTGTAAACCTTATACTTTAGTATATTAAAGTATTCATAGTTTTACACCAATTAATTATAATTCAAAATTCTGTCATTAAAGAAAGTGTTGATATTCAAGTTTCGATGTATAAATTTAGCTGTGTATTTGTTATCTCGAAAGGAGAAAAACGGAATATAAACATCGCCCGACGGTTTCACCCGCGTAACTCCGATCATATTAGTCGAAGCGTCATTATATATACGCTACGACTAATATAATAAGCCTTCCTCGATATGTAATAATTTTTCAATTCCTGAGATTATACAGCCTAAACAAACTTCTTCAGCTGTCTATTATTAATATATAGGTTATCAATAAGGTATAACAACATGGTTCCGCAGCAATCGCGAATGTATCCCTTGTTGCCGTACTCAGCAGAGGACCAAAAACGTAGACATTGTTGATGATATATCAAAAGAATTTTCTGTTATACTTTGTGGTACTTTTTATAATACTCAGACATGTTTGATAACTATACTAAGTACATTTCATACGTGCGGCGTTTCCATCTGTGCGTACACGTGTCCGCATCTGCCATTGTCTCGTCACTTCGTGATTTATTTATGATTGCGTGTTGATGGACGCCGATTGAAATGCCGGACGCGGCAACAATGTTAATATATATAATTCAGAAACGATTGCCGTCGAGACACGCTGTAAATGTAGTTGCGAACTTTATGGCGTCTAGCGTTATATGACAGTTTGCCAAAACGGGTCTATAAAATACACCATCATCACCATCATAACTCGGTATTCGGTCATAGCTGGACTTCTTAATAAAGTTAAAGTACATGAAGTGTCTGAAGAGAACGAACGTTCGTACGACGAAGTAAACCGACATCAGAAACTAGTAAAAGTCATGTAACTTCGTCTGTACATAATGATTGTTCACGTGTAAGAAAATACATCATGTAAAAAACTGACCCGTTTATATTACAATCAGTTTTATTTTCAATATAATAGTTTTGCAATAATATAATTATTTTTGTAAGAGGTAGTGCCATGCTACATCGGTGGAGACAGTGCCATGCATGGAGCATGACACTACGTCCTCATGTGTAACGGAATTGGGCCGGCACGACCGGGGAGTCACCTCTCGCTCACTTGGTACCGCCATAAAGTGACACCTATGGTGACGCGTTTCGTGCGGTTTGTGAGTAGCCGGTGGCCCATTTTCCGGGGGGGGGGGCGGATCATAAATATAAAGAAATTAAAAGTGGACGATTACTTTCTTTATATTTACGATGGAAGTACATTCTAACAAACATTCAGCTTTGTAAAATGAGGAATGTACATCTACCACAGGCTCTTGCTCTATAATGTTATGCCCCTAATTAAAATTCACAAGATATGAGGTATCTTGGTGGTGCATGCCGCTCCTGAAACGAGTATGTTAGTATGTAATATGCTCCTGGAAGCAATTTAATTTTCATGCCATAACTTCTGAAAATTTATTTGCATAAGCTCGTATAAAGCGAAGGAAATGTTGTCATCATCAAGATGTCTTTATTTTGAGGGGTAATTGTTTTGGGCGTCCTACACTTTTCTTCTCGATGTCGTAGAGGTTTCCAAACTATTTGCCTTATAGCTTGCTTCTTCACTTATCGGTTTATTTCAGGTTCACTTATCAGTTTATTTCAGGTTCACTTATCGGTTTATTTCAGACTCACTTATCGGTTTATTTCAGGTTCACTTATCGGTTTATTTCAGGTTCACTTATCGGTTTATTTCAGGTTCACTTATCGGTTTATTTCAGGTTCACTTATCGGTTTATTTCAGGTTCACTTATAGGTTTTCGAATGAGTCTCAATGAGCACTGTTGCGGTATCTTTATATAAATACAATTGAAGTATCTGTTATTGACTTCAAAGTAATTGTGACATAAGTATAGATACATCAAAAGGTAGTACCATGCTGCATTGCAGCGCAATTGAGCCCGTAAGACCGGGGAGGTAACTCTCGTTTATATAATACCGACGTACACCTTCGGTGTCGCGTTTCGTGCCGTTTGTGAGTAGCCGCTGACCCATCGGAGGGGAAGAGGAAAGGTGGGCAACGCATCGGCATAGTAATTATGCGGATTTTCGTTGACGTCGGTAGTCGAAAAAAAGGGCTCAGATTGTTAATTCACCTCCTATACTATAAAAAAAACTAGGTAACAGGTTAGGACTGATTATGAGTTTACCGTTTCGTCTATACCTGGGATCTTACTTGGGATTGAAGCTTTCAATTGCAAGTTGTATACGTCGCACGCTCCTCATGCTGATATCCTAAACAGCGATACGCGTGCAAGCTTAACACGACATTTGTTAGGCGATCTGTGACGGAATTAGTGTCGAGCTTCCTAGGGCAGGAGCCGAACCTTTATTACTAGAGCTAAAAAAAAGGTTTCTAATTTTGTCCTTCAGTGGGGCGTAACTCCCAAGCCATGGCTTGGAAGTGACTTTATTTTGTTTTTTAAGAAGTATGACAAATCACTCCTTCAAAACTACAGACCAATTTCATTTCTTGGCCATATTTACAAGTTGTTCTCAAAAGTATTGACGAATCGTCTCACTACAAATCTTTACGAATTCCAGCCACCGGAACAGGCTGTGTGGCCGTGTTACTAGGGGAAAACGAAGTAATTGTTGATTTTTGCAACATCAGGTGTTTGAGCGCCAATCTCGGCGCTGTCAACCACCACCATGGGACAGCAAAGCCAGCTTTACTCTTTCTGACGGAAACGCAAATATCTTCTCCTAGAAGACGTATGATATCGTCGACTATTCAATCTTGAAGACAAGGATCTATCATTTACCTGCGTGTAGATAGCGATTACAACCTCCGCGTCTATGCGTGCCTATACAGATCCTATGACGGAAATGCCGAAATAGACCGACTCGTTGAGCACATAGAAATGGCTATAGATTCCAACCGCAGAGTCTATGCTGAAACAGATTCCAACCGCAGAGATCGTGATACTTGGTGATTTTATCGCCCATCATGCCAATTAGCTTTGTGCACGTACTACTGATCATGCGGAATATCTTTTCATGACTTTGCTTTGGAATATGGTTTCACATAATTGCTATCATTGCCCGCGCGAATTCCAGACGTGGAAGACCATACTCCCTCCCTGTTGGACCGCATTTGTATTATTAAGAGACAACTGTGTTTACTTCCATCTTTACCACAGGCATTAGATACATTGAATTAGATCTGTTAGAGGATATGTTGCTAATAGAATTATTAAATTTATATTGGTTATTATCATGATTATCATCTTCATTATTATCATTATTATTACTCGTTAAATTAATATAATAATTATTAAATTTATCGGCTATTGCTACAGGGCATGTCAAAATGTTGTTTCCATCCTTTATACTAATTACGTCAGATATATTACGATTATAATTGAATTCTATTCTTATTATATTCCAGGACGTCTTGCATTTGTTTTTACTGTTCTGTACTTTTGATATATTTAATCTCTTTTCGGAGTAAAATATGTAAGTTCTTAATATTTTCGAGTACCTCCTATACTTATTTTCTGTGAACTTATTTTTGCTTTTATAATATTTATAATAATCCTTTTGTTTTGCAATTTATTTGTAACCCTTTGTTTATCCATTGTGATTTTTTTAAACGAAAATTTTAATTTTGACTATAGGAACATTTTGTTGATAAAATAGAAATATTGTATTGTGAAACTTATCGAGGGCCTTATCGAACTCGGGTTCCTCCTTTCGCGCCTATAAATTCTTTTATAAATGAGGTACGTTTGAGTATTATTTTCTTGTTGATTTTACAGGAAATTTTAGAATTACCTGAGCAGTTTCCTGGTCCGGTGAGTATAGAGGGAGAATTTTTAACGTTGCGTTTTTTATGTTGTTCCAAATGTGAACTAAGCAAGAGGACTATCTGGTAGGTAGTTTATATTTTGGATCAAGTTATCGCTTATTATTTTATCGCTTATTATCGCGTTAGATCGCTTCTGAGAGTTCTATAGATGCAAAATATTATAAGATTATTGATTATTTCCAGGAACTTCCATTCCGCAACAATTGTAGTTGGACTGTATTGCTATCCAAAAATGTGATCTTTTTGTATTCTAGACTTTTCTTTAACAATATGCACGTCCCCCCTCTTTGTTGATTCCTACAGTAGCTGGCTGCAAGAGTATAGTATTTATTTTAACAAAGGTCTCGCAGAACTTTTTGAGGAATATTTCTGAGAAACATGCTACCTCGGGTCATGATTTCCTTCAAGGAACTCTAACGAGGTCATTTCTAATATCTCTTTTTTAGATGGTATACTGGTTATGCTCTGGTATAGAATGTTAAAATATTTATGTTTTCTTTTAGTACCCTTGGTTACGAAAAAAAAAATGTTATCCTCCCTTATAACAGGAAAATAGAAAGGTACAGTTTTCTTTTCTTGCTCTGACGGACCCGTCTTCAGTGTCATTATTTGATACGGAAGTTCGTTTCCAAGCGGTGATTTTAGAGTGCAAAAATAGCAGTATTTCCATACTGTAACTGTTCACGTCGCCCGTATACCTATCAAACGTAACGTTATCGTAACTTAGATTTAAATTCGTATCAATTAAATAAGAATATTCATATGCCAGATTATCTTGATATAGTAAACATTAAAATCGCTCCACTCTCCAATTAAATAAATTAGAACGCTTATTACATTTGTATGACGATAAACAAACCAAAATATTTGTATGCGATACTTTAAGTAGAGTAGTACGGACGTGTGTTATTAGAGACTTGTAATCATTCGGTTTTTAAAGTCCTTGTCTCCCAGCATAATAATACAGAAATCATTATCTGTAAACCCCTTCAATTTAGGCTAAATGTTTTCCAACTGATGTTTAATCCCACTACCCGATAATTTATAATGACAGTAATTATATCTACATTTTATATTTTTAACAGTTAACAACACATTTTTTTAATTATCCGCACTAATTATACACAATTTTCGATTATGATTTTTACAGTTAGGTGATAGGGGTACCTGTAGATAGTACCGTAAGTATGGGTTTCAATCTAGAGGTGTCCGTTGTGGAATTCGTGGCACACTGTCTGTGAGTTTCGGATTTTCCAATTGATATAGGTACATTATTCTGTGTTTTGTATGAGGTCATGTTTTGTCCATTTGATTCTAGCTTCTTAAGTAGAGATTCTGTTCCCCTGTAATAGAATAAATTAATAGAAGCACTCTATTAATTTATTTTCGAGCAATTTAATCTCTCTCTTTAGATTTATGATCATTTCTGTATCATTTAAGATTGATACTATGGATCTATGTTTTGTTTTGTAGTTTTTATTTGGTTTCTTGTTCTCATAGGCGAAGGGAAGGGTGACCTACAGAGGTTGACGATATGCTTAATCTAATGAGATAAGCAATCTATGACCTGTATTCTTTAACTTGGGGCGGCGGTAGTCACTACTTACCTGCTTGTTTGTTGTTTGTCCCCCTATTTCTTATATAAATTGTTTTCATATACTTACTCGAATGTTAGTCATTTTTATGATTATTTAACGGATTTTATCGCATTTCTTAAGATTTTCTTGTGGAATGACATGATGTGACGAGAAAATCTTAAAAAACGCAATAAAATCCGTTAAATAGTCATAACATAGAATATAGATTTTTTAAGTGTAAGTGGTGTATTTTTTACGATAGGATTACGTAAACAACGATTTTGAACAATTTGTATCTGTCATATTCCTGTCTTCGACTACAACGTGTCTGTACTCGTGCTGCACTCCTCTATGTACTGTAATCTATCGTCACTTATTCTTGTACTAGCTGATGATGATGTCCGATGGAATTTTCACAGAAACAAGGACTAAGGACATAGCCTAAATTTTATTTTTAAAAATAACAATCTTGCTCCCGTTGTTCACGGACGAAGTGGGCCTCCGGGACGGATCGCCAGTCTAAAATTACACTTACAGTAACACGAACAATAATAAGTCGTGACAGATCAAATTATTCTTTAATACACGAGCTACGAATTAAATATTGAGTCAGACGATCAAAAATTGCAGTTTTGACTAACAAGTATTGTCAATCTCGGTCATGTATCACATCCAATTCGGTTGACAACAACATATTCTAGTGAAAATATCGAAATCTTTTACAATCTTCAATACCAGTTAACTAGTTGATTTGTCTATTGTAAAGGAATCTTCGGTCGTGCGCGTTTAAAGCGGACATTTCTTTGTACGTTTATCGCTATAGAATCGGGCCGCATTCATCTGATAGACCTGAATACTATACACCAAAGGAAGCGAAGAATTAAGTCTCATTGTGAATAAAGCGTTTAGGAATAAATAGGCATGTACGTTGATATCGCAGAATGAACCTTTACAAGTCAAGTCTTGTAGTAAGTTTATAAGAAAATGATGTAAAGACACTTCATAGAACAATTTAAAGGGCAGTGTTATTGCAGCTGAATTAGGCTGGTACAGCAGGCAGTACTACAGACTTATTAAATTAGACAAAGGCTCAACAGGATTTTATGTGATTAAACAACAAAACCCTACGTCAAAGTCAAAATAACGATCCTCATCGTTTCAACGAGCGAAACGTAAGTAAGTAGGACAGTAGGAGGTTACATGCGACTGTGCAACCTAATTGGGCCGGCACAATCGGGGCATTACCTCTCGCTCAAATTATGCCGCCATACGGTGACAGCGATACTGTCGCGTTTCGTGGGTCTTGTGAGTAGACGGTAGCCCGTTCGGTGAACCGAGCTGAGTCCTATAACTCATTTGCCTCGCTGCGCCTAATATATAAATGTAAGGCACATGATACATGTATATTTACTACAAGAAGGTCAAGTCCGTAGATGATTCAGCCACTGAAAGCGCTGACATGTGGGGTCTGGGTTTTTCTTTCTTTCATAAGCTCTCATCGGACTTGGGTGGGTTATAGTGAGTTGTGCCAGCTTCCAATCTAAGTAAGAGCCGACTGCAGGTGAAGACCACCGGGTGCCATTGGCTGCCGTTCTTTAAATGCCCCGGCTCCGTCAACGACAGGGTTCTGGCTAGTCCCCCGTAAGGGACCGGACCTCTCTTAAGAGGGGCTGTTTGTAATCTTAGGTACCGATAATTGAAATCTTCAAGAATAACGGATGCGCAGATTCGGATCTTTTACCCCATCCTGTATGTCATGTGGGGCAGCGGCTACTAACAATCCGTATGAAACGCGATAACATTACCTAGCTATATTAAATCCCCTAACTACTACATAGTCACATTACCTGTAGTCTTCGCTGGAATGTTATGCCATTCCTGTTCCCCTTTTACCTTCCCGCTCCGTTGCGCCAACTGTACCAACGCCGACTGGGCGTCATCGACGTTTACAGACATAGTAACCAAGGTATATAAGACTGCATTTTACTATCATTTGTAGCGTTAATGCACATTATTATAATAAAACACAAAAGCATAATGTCCATATTGAAGTATCTTCAGTGAGCGACGTGGCGCAGCGTAGGTCGACCCCCGCCATGAAAAAATAAAGCCCACGTGGTGCGAGAGAAACGCACTGCATGCGGCCCGTGTTTTATTACGATGAAAATATAAACATTCAAATTCCGTACCCATATTCCTAGCACCTCAAACTTGTAAGAGCACAATGAGTGTTACCTCAACAGTCGCGGGTTCTAGTCCCGCCCAGGTAGCAGACTTTTTTGTTTACATAGAGGAATGATGAGGCCCTTTAGCGACTCATGACGTCCAAAGACATCTGCGTAACTCACCGGGCCACCGGCCACTTACAAACGGAACGAAATACGATACCATAATGTCACTCAATTCGTTTGCATTGCAGAATGGAACCACCTCTTACTGAACGATATCACATTTAGATATGTTCTTCATCAAAAATATATTTCTTCAATATGTAATAATAATTATTGCGCGCATACCGGTACCGACGTACACGGTACCGGTTCGAAGTTGTTCTGCCGCGTTGCATTCAAACCGGGACGGCACGACCGGGGTGGGACCTCTCACTCACGTAAAACCGTCGTAAAGTGATTGCTATGATGTTACGTATCATTTCAGTGACTCATTGAGGGCCATGTAGTGAAGGATGTAGTGCCCACATAACCCCTGTTGTGTGGTTGTACAGTGGCGTCGCTAGTTGTAGTTGTCTAGGTACATTCATGTTAAATTATAAGAATAGTAAATTAGTTAAATTAGTAGTATTAATAGTTAAATTATAAGAATAGTTAAATTAGTTAAATTAGTAGTATTAATAGTTAAATTAGTTAAATAAAAAGAATAATACATTAACAATTTAAACATATAAATCAATTTGGAAATGTTACTTGTGACAAACTGTTATTTAGCTATGATTAATATATGCTTTGCTATCGCATTAGGCATACCATGTAGGTCACTTTTAAGTTGTGAAATGATATAAAATTAAAAAATATCCTTGGGTTGCTCGTCTGCTGATGTGTGTTGTGGTGGGTGGGATGTGTGCTGTTGCATGCTATATGTGTGATACAGTTCTTCACGTGATCACTAAGTGATTAAAAACTATAGCTAACTATATATATTACAATTATAGGTTTCGCTCATGATTTAAAATAGACACTAGTTATACATAAAATATGTAGAACATGTTTCTTATTGGAAATGGTGAATTTTCTGGTTGATATTTGAGACGTAGGCGGAGCACCGTTCGTCTAGGTCTACTCAATTAATCTCCTTATGTAGCTAAGGTTAATTTTAGTCGTTTCATCATAGATAATTTATTCGAAAGATACAAAACGAGTTGAAATTGTGTAAAGTTTACAACAATATTGATAATTATAATTAAATAAATTCGGCTAATAACATGATAAGTATGATATTAAAGTAACTGAAAATTTACAAAATGTTGTAACAAAAACAAGAAGCTGTTAGAACAGTTTTATTTTCATAAATGAATATTAGTTTCACGATGGGTGTGTATTTTGTGCATGACATTAATTGATATCAAACACTTGATTTTTTTCATATTATAGACAAACGAACAATCCGAGGCTTTTCACGACTACCGACACCGACACCCGCATGTTTCTTATGGGCCTCGTTTACTACTCCTCTCCTATGGACCATCAGTTACTTACAAACCCCACGAAACGCAACAGTATATATAACACTATACGATATGTTGTGTGAGCGAGATCTACCTTCCCGGTCGTGGCGATCCATTTCGGTTGCAATGCAGCACCTCTTACTCTATATACCTCTTACTATAGCTTACTAGAGTGAATAACGTTCACATAAACTTATGAAGCCTCACTTTGTTTCGTTTACGTAGAGTAGCATCAGAAATGTCAGCTTTATTGCTCTTTTAACATGCCCTTGCTTACGCCATCCGAAAATGAGTTACAAAGTGGCGAAAAACTATTCCTCTCACGGTCCAACGTCACCACGCGCCACATGCCGCGCCCAGCCTGAATGCTCTCAAACATCGACATCTTTTATTTATTCGCCAGTTGTTTATAGATTTCCTTCAACGTTCGACAACGGCCATCAAAACAACAAACCTGCTTACATAAATTTGGACTTTAATTATAAATTGCTAAGGTTTACTTTTCGATACTCAATATTTGTAATGTAGAATTTATATGACATCAAATCAATCAATCCGGCGTATGATGCTCATTTATATAATTGTGTGTAATGTGTATAGGCAATGATAAAATAGGCTGCTAGACAACGCCCAGCGGTTCCACTCGTACTCGGTTCCTATTTGTCATATCACGATGATATTTATGTTATGGGCTCGGTACATAGCACCGAAAGAATTTTGCAATTGCGGATAAATAGTTCCTGAGGTTATTACGTTCAACCGAACAACTTTATGATACTCGTGTGTATTAGTGAAGACAAACAATATGATGAATATTTTATTATTCCTCCGATATTATTCAGGGAGGTCCAAGGAAATATTTTGCAGCTGTTTTGCGGCGTGAAAAACACATTTGTTGTAAAACACATTTGTGTCGGGTGAAAATGCATTGCAGCCAAATTGTGTTGACACGACCGGGGCGTTAATTCTAGCTCACATGACATCCACGTACAGTGACAGATCTTTTGTAGTTTTGGGCGATTTGCGAGTTGCCGGTGGCCTATTAGTAGGCAGGAGGAAATGAGGGCAACGGATCTCCATGGCAACATGGAATGTCTATGGCGTTTTCGATTTCTTTTTTTCCACCATAATATAAAACAATGTATTAAATACTGAGTCTGACGCTTTAGATTTATATTACCCTTCATTTCAAAATCATTTTCGTCCTTAAGAACTCTAGTACTCCAGCTGTCGCACTCAGTTTTTAATGAGATTAACTGAAACAGCAGAATTTTTCGAATAATTTCCGCCCTTCGCTATCTCCTGCGTAATACTTGACGGCGGCATCGTCGTGTTTCGTAGAGGGAGCAATAACAATTTTAAAAACGGGCAAAGAACCAATTCTCACTTTCGTTCGCATTTAATGCGTAGCCACCGCCATTTGGAACGACTCGTTTTTTTTTATAACACAACATCATGGATTTACCAAAATACCAAGATCCACAGTCAGCGTTTTAAAAACCGTCCGTTGATCCGAAAGATGTGCATGTGTCAAATTATGCTTTGTAAAACAATTTGAGATCATTCGTCTAAGGTTGACTTTTCAAAAACATTTGTTTAAATTATGCACTTCTTTCGAATATAATCTGCTTTCTAAAAACGACCTAAAACAATGCGCGTATATAAAATGTAAATAGCTGACTTTGCAAAAATCTACGTTTAATGTTGATGCTTCCCGGATGCTTTAGAATGACAGTTCAGTAATACTGAATCGTGTATCTTTTATTTTTGTAATTCAATGCATAGCATATACAAATGAGCATCCGTATCTATGAGATGCATTGTCCTTTTTCAAATGGGCCACCGGCTACACGCCAATTGCACGAGCTGCGACATCATATCACTTTTAAGGCATAGTGGGAATTAAAAGTGGAATCGTTTGCCTCCATGCAATAAAATAAAAAGGCGGTTCACATTTATCTTGAAGGGGCGTATCTGCGAGCTCTAAATTATAATAAATGTAACAATTAAAAAGGACTTCCTGGGGAGAAGTCGATAGCTCTGGCGGCATCGATTCTCTCCGCCTCCGCATACCACCGTCCTAGTATTTATTGATCGGAGCACGATTGCAGGAAACATAGAAATTGATTCCACCGTATTCGTTAAGATGAGAAGTATTAATATTTATATTTATGAGCATTGCGTTACAGACAACGACGAGATTGGAAAATCTTATCGTCATCTGAACTGTACCTCGGATTGTCATTACATTCATTCAATATTTTGACAGGGTTTGACAATTGACATCGATATAATTATATTAAGTTTATATTACTACACGGAAGAAACGTAATTTCTTGAACTTAATACTAATTAGCACTAATTGGGACTTTAAACTAATTAAGAGATTAAAAGGTGGCGAGATCAACTCGGTGGATACGAACCTGTCTGGTTGGCGCGATGAATCGCTGTACAGAGAAAAGAGGAAAAAATGGAGGGAGGCCTTTGCCCAAGAATGGGATACATATAGGGCTTAATATAATAATAATGAAAAGTTGCGCCGAATAAAATTTCTTGACTAGTCATGTCTCCTTGTCAGAAAGAAGAAGATCTCAAGAAGAAAGCGTATAATTAGGTTTTCTTGTTTTCCATCTTTCTACCCAAGTAGTTAAATATTCGATTGATAAGACGATCCAAACTTTTTGCTTATATGTACTGTAGTATCTGCCAAAAAATAATCATTGTGTCCAATCCCTTGAGAATTCTGTAAACTAATTAATAGATCATAATAAAAATAATTTTTTTTATCGCCATGCATGCGTCGTGTCTGCCCGTCGACGTAAAGTGATTCACCTTTAGTGATGTACTAATAAAGTTTTAGTATCAATACTATGTTATGTATGATTTAATAAAACTTGTATTTATTAATATTATTATATAGTAGACTGAAGTTGACATCGCTGATTAGAACAGAGATTTTAATTTGTCAAATAAAAGTAAAATGATAAGGATGTGTAGATCGTTTGGGGGGAATTAGATGAAAGTTTTTCTTAAGAAGAATTATATACACATTAAAGAAATGCGATAATGGTTGTGTAAGAGGCTTAGTAGAAATAAGATTTAAAATAATTTCTTGTCTTCGAAAATAATAGTATGTATGGATAGTAATACAACTTAAATTGTACTTAGTTAGGTTCATATCATAAATACTATACTGTGCCAGTTTTATCGTAAATGTAGTATATTTAACTGTTAAACTTTCTTAAGTAACCAGTACCTATTTAGCATAAGATGTGTAGGTATAACCAGTTGGGGCAATAAAGAACAATTCCTTGTACAAGAGATAATATGTTACAAAAATTAATTTAAATAAATTGAAAATAACGCGAAATGTCGGTAAAACGTATTTGCATGAAGCGACCTATATAAAGAGTGGCGATAAATCGCCGTCATTTATCTTGAGGATAACTCCGCGGTACATCCCTATTCCGACAAACACAACACACCCGCTCTGGCTCGTGTTCTGTCACATCTGACATAATTTGATACCGGCCGTAAAGCCGGCGACACACTGAGCGCACCACGTACTGGCTCACTCTTATCACGCTGAAATACTGTTTATTTGCAGAAGAATTTGACTTGTAAAATGTCTTAGCATTTTGAATTTGTAGATAACACGAGACACATAGAAATGAGTTTTGAACAGTTTACAGACTTATGAAGAATATGTGTGCGATATGTTATGTCTCTTACGTTGAAATAGGGCCACGTTCAGTTGATAAAATTGGCTGATGTTGTTAATGAAAAAGCAGAGTACACACAAAATTCTAGGCCTCTTTATAAACATTTCTTTTATGTTTCTCGTCTATGTGATTCTGTGGAATCATATCTATGTAGAATATCGGTCTGTTCGTACCATCTTGCAATGATATTGAATTTAAAATTCCTTCCCGGCATTATATTTTCCTGTCTTTTTTCATAATACATTAAAAAACAATTTATTCTAAACAATGACGCTAATCTTGAACATAAATATTTACCGAAATAAATAAGATTATGCAAATGTTTAATTTATTGTGTGACTCATTTTAATGTTTATTATTTTAAGAAACGTATTTTTTAATTTAGCATATCTGAAATGTCACCAGGACGTGTGCGATTTCCTTTTTTGTGAGAGCAATATAACTAACCATTTGGGTTCGTTTACACGACAGTAAAAACCAGGGCTCCATATGATTACACTCTATGGGAGCCTAACGTAATTTCCATCCTGTCAAGTGCTAAATGAAGATAGCAGATGTCTGCTGATACAGTGTGTACATAAACAGAAAACCCGACTTTAGCTATGCTTTTGAACAATATTTTGTCTTTTACACAATTAGTATTTTACAAGCTTTATTCCACTATGCTTACATATAAAAGTTTAATTTCGCAATAATATTCAACAAATGGAAATAAATCATAACGTATGTTAAATTTTTCAAGTATAATTGTAGTCATATGCAAAGATATTTATATATTATTATTCTTACTAGCACAATAAATTATTATTAATGTGTGCTCTAACCTTCTATTCTAATCTACATTCTAACCAATGTTAGCATTTATAGTGACTACCAAATAACGTAATAGAAACATGACATGATAGCTATATCCTACTAGTGGGCATAAACTTAAAATTAGCCTATCGATGGCAATAAAGGGAATCACTTAAAGAAACAAAAAATACTTAGTGTATTTCTTGTGTCTGATCTCATCGTCATGATGTCGTGTTGCATATCATTTGAAGACCTAATAGGAGTTGAAATTGCAGCCGTATCGGGCAAGCAAGACCCCCTCACCGCACGATCACTTTAAGAGTGGTGGTATTGCCATCACGTTTCGTGCTGTTTGTGAGAAGCCGGTGACTCATTGAAGGAGTGCACCAGAACTTTATAACCATTAAACGTGTGAATGTGGAAGTGCGTCGGTGGTCACCAAATGGCTCCGATGGCACCGGGATAAACGAATAGTTTATCCCTCTTTAGTCTATGCCATAAAAAAGTCAGTTTTAAGTCTGTCAATAGCTTTGTAATCACAGTTTTACACTAATAGAAAACAGAACAAACAACAAAGGACAAGCGGCGTAGGTGGAGTGTGTTTTAGTCTTAGAAGCATTCTTTATTGTCACTTGTACCGAGTGGGACGTGGGCGGCGGCCGGGAGACACTATCGCGAGCTTCGCGACTACGGATACTGTAAACAAACATTGCGAGTTTTTCACCATTAGCCAGACGCATCATAAAAAAATTATCGAAATCACGTAGTGTTATGTTTCCCCGAATGTATTTTCATATCTGTTATTGTCAAAAAAAATGTATTGTGTGGTGGTTTTACTAGCGAATGTTCAAACTGTCATTAATAAAAAAACTACGCCATTTACGAGTGGTCTTGTATAAAACGTTTTACGTTACTAGCGGCTAGTGAGAGACCACTGTTTCACTCACGTAAAATCTAACTCAAGAAAGTCACTCATTTTTTATCGAACCTAATTAACGACGGACGAATTTAATTAACGACGGACGAACATAATTAACGACGGACGAACTTAATTATTATCGGAAGAATTTAATTAACGACGAACGAGCGGAGTTAATGAACGAGGCGTGCATGGTCCGGCTAGTACGAGTATGTTAAAAATACAGACCGTCTGTTTGCATATGTAGCGGAGCTTCTGGTCTAGGGCTAACCCAGAGAACCTAAGTAAAGTTAAAGAGCTTTGTGAAGCAGTAAATGTATATGCTGGCTACTGAGTCATTTTTATCACTGCATTTACCCTATTGCATTCAAACGTTTCTTATGGCAATTTATAAAAGAAGTAACTTTTTAAAATAAAATATACTACAACTGATTGAATGCGTTGATATATATAACATTAGCTTTGACGATTGGGCCATTGACCAGAATGCAGATGCGTCATCGACATCGATAATGAGGGGAAGATGTAGACGCGTGTGTGCATCGTTCCCTGCGCTGTATCGCTGAGTAAACAGAACAGAGAGACTACGGTGACCATAATATACTTTACAATTTTTTTAACTTTCACAGCTGCAAAGTTTTACGTCTATGATGGATGAGAAAGTCTCACCAGTCAGCCTGTACAGATAGTTTAGAGCTGCACTGAATCTCCACGATGAAAATATACTTTTATTTATTTTCTTTGTCAAAATTACGATAATTTACTCTCCTCATCTAAAAAAAATTACGACAGTGTATTAAGTCTGTAAAAAAGTACTGAGTTAAGCTGTAGGTGAAGTTCGTGTTTTGTGCTGAGGTCACGTTGTGACACCGTGGGAGCAAAACCATTAATACTCATCAATTTATATTAATATCACATTTAGATTCTTTAATGTTTCCTAAACGTAAATTTATCGATGCCATTAATGGTCATTTTTGATGAATGCGCTTTAAAAGCACCTTTTTATTGTGTCAACGCAAGTTACGCATGTGTTTGTATGTGTGTAATGTGTACATATGTACCGTAACACACACACAAGGCAATCAAGCTACTTTCAGTTTAGCAAAACCTTATTCCTTTGCACCGACATTCGCTATCAAATTAAGATAGGAAATGCTGTGAAAATGTGAATATAGGTATTCTGAATTATCTTTTTTCATACTAGTGGATGGACCGTATGGGAAAAATCTTTCCTTTCGAGCTATAGCTCGAAAAAAAAAGCTTATAAGCTTACTGGGTTACACTACTATCATAATTATTCGTATTGTATAATAAAATGCATAAGCAGAATACACTTACAAAACCATCCGCATAAATAATGTGCACAAGTCAAATTGTGCACTGTGTAAAAACAACTTAGGAACATGCGCGTTAGGTTGACTTTGTAACCACATTTATGTATAATCCCGGATGCTAAAGCATATTATGCATAGTTTACTATGTGTTTAATGTGAAATGTTGTATCAAGGATTTTATAGATAATGACCAATCAGAATATCAACGTCCATTAACATACGGTCGATTTGGAAGAATAAGGATGCTATATTATTACCAATGTTTGTTCAAGAATTTTTTATAGTGTAAAGAGGCGAACGAGCAGTTGGGGAATTTTTATGGCATCCATGTTATTGTTGTCACGCAGATGCGACCTTTGACATCTGCAAAACTTTATGCAAATGTGTTATCGCCTTTCCCTACTCACCTCCAACGGGTCACTAGATACTAAGCGACATAACCATAATTTTACACAGCGGTATCATGCGAATACTACCTCCCATCGTGCCTACCCGACCCGGTTACAATTCAGCAATAGCATATCATTACGTGCGGTTTGTGAGTAGCCGGTGGCCCATTGAGAGGGTAGAGGTGAAAAGGAGGGCAACGCATCGACATAGTAGTTATGCTGATGTTCATGGGCGACGGCAGTCGTAGAAATGCTCTGATTTCTCGTTTATCCCCCTATACTATAAAAAAGCACTACTACTTTGGAGAGCGAAAGGAGGGCAATGCATCTACATGATAATTATGCGGACGTCTATGGGCGTTGGTACTCATCAAAATTTTCGATTTCTCGTTTGCCCCTATTACTTTACTAAATAGAATAAAACACTCCTATTAGTTATTTTATTTTCAATACTAATAAAATCTAAATAAAAACAAATCATAATGAAAATTCAATTGTGCCTTTAAATACTTATTTCATCTTATCGTAAGCGTCTGTCTAGTCGTCTCCATGTTTAGCATATGCACCTCATGACAATAATTCCAACCTATGACCCTAATTTATAATTGTGCTCGAGGCCCCGGGCGAGTAAGCCATTGCTAGAGATTATAGAGTAATAAATGATTGAACAAATTGATTTATTGTGTACGCCTATTGAAAGTGGCCGCATCAAAAATACGCTTGTTAACATGTATGGGAGTGGTGTTAAAGCATTTTTAAATGTCTTGGAATGTAAGATCCCACGTCACAAATTTACGACCAGGGGTAGAAATCATACTAATAATAAAAATGCGAAAATGTATTGTATGTTTGTCAGTATTTCGGACTAGCTGTAGCTTACAGCACGAATTTGGATTAAGCTTTGCACAGATACGTAACAATCGTGCATAACAAAAAGAAGTTCTTGGCAAAGAAAAATGATTTACCTTGGGCTTCCACGCGTGTGAAACCGTATCACACAGCTAGTATACTAGAATTCATGTTATAATATTATATGGGTAATTAATTTTTAATTGCTTTTATTCGCTATATTAACAATGTCAATTGATTTCCGTATTTAAATCTCATCATCTTCATATCAGCCCTCATCGGCACCAGCCCACTGCTGAACATATCTTTCAATGACCGCCATGATGACCCATCTGCTGCTTGCACTCATCGCGGACCAGCTAACACACGGAGACCGTCTTCCCATCTGGTGAATGGTCCACAACACTTCGTTTTCCTAAACGAATTATTTGAATATCTTGTTAAAAAATTTATTTCTTCAAACACTTGTTATCATCGATTAAAGTTCAAACACATTTTTTAATATTGTGAGCACGACAGAAAGTAATGATATATGATAATAATACAGTTTACAGATTTTTTCTATTTTAATATCTATAGTGATAATATAAAACTTAAAAATGTGTTTGTTTGTTTGAACGCGCTAATCTCAAGATCTACTGTCCCGAATCGAAGAAAAAAAGTGTTGCATAATAAATTTATCAAGAAAAGCTATAGGCTATACACCATGACGCAAGTCATAGCATAGAGGAAATTTTATCCGCAAACTCCGGTCCTATTAGTCATACTAGGACCGGATTTACGCGGGTGAAACCGCGGGGTGGTGACAGTAATAAATACTATATGTGTTCTTCTAATGCTGTCGTACCTATTCGGATTTCATTGAAAAATAATCTCACTCCCATTTAATATAATTGAGCTTTCTAACGACTTCTGACAGCAACATTTATAACTAGACCATACACTTGTAAAGAGATTATGGACGTATTTAAAGTATGCCGTGCAAACAATTTGATCTGTGCAATTTAAATCAGTTGACCATTTATAATCACATGAGATCCGTTTACATCCTTCCCTGAGACTGCTTTTCGACAAGATCAGAGAAACATGAGCGAGTGAGAGTGTGTGTTGTTCGAGGAACGGTGACGCATCCGGCAACCTCCTAGCTACCCGGACTAATGACGGAAATTTCCTTGAGTTTCAGTACCGCTCATGTAATTCACCAACCGTTTAGTTTACGGTAAAGTTGAAAATCCGCTTCGACGCCATTGCACGAGTGTTTGCGATTTCGAGTTGTACAAAAGTGAAACAATTTGAATTTTTTTATGCCCCACTAACCGCTTCTGGAGGGTTTTATGATTCATCAAATGAATGTATAACGGAACAAGAAAATAGGCGTCATATCTCCCTGAAAAATAAATCATTAAGGTAACATTAATAAAATCTCTGAAAAAAAAAGTCTATTAAATAATGTTTTCTTTTCAGAGATTTTATTATGTAGCTCACTCAGCCACGCGTGGCTGTGTCTTTTATAGTTAAGTTCTTAATTTTTATTAATTGAACAATGTCTCTTCACTAAAATTAATCCGGTAGTTTCGGAGGCCAGTGTACGGACAAACATAGTGACGTAAGTTTTTTATATGTGTAAATGTATATAAATATACAGAATTAATATCTTGTAATAATGAAAATAAATTTTTGGTTATAAATATTTCTATGGCATCATCTGCATACATAAATAATTGTATCCATCAAAACGGTCCACGAGGGTTCAAAATATTGGTGGGATTACAAAACAATATCTCTCGTATAATTGCATTTAAAACTTTATGAATGAATGAATATTAAACATGAATATTGTTAATCCTAAATTGATATCATATTTTAATTAATATTATCATTATTATTTATATTCATTTAAAACATTATATTTCCAGATTCATTAGCTGTAACTGAACGTCATGATACACGCGGAGTAAAAGTAAAACAAAGTATCAAATTGTAGCTGAAGTGTAAAATCACAGCGCAGAAATTAGTCCACTGCTGGTCATCTCCACAGAAACCGTGGGGGGTTACGGGCATCGAGGCGGACCTCATAACCCGGGTTGGCTCGCAAGGGGACAACTATCCCCTCGGTAATGGGGCCGCAATAATTTGCGGGTTTGCCATCGTGGCTTATTGGCTCAGGGGAATGCAGGCCTGTTTAGGGCCTGTGTGTTGTGTGGTGTGTTGTGGCTGTGGTGAGTAGTGATTGGGTGTGTTCCTCGTCCGGATCGCAGGACACGCAGTCCCTAGTCCGCTTGGTGGATCACGGGGGTAGGGGATACGGTCTCCCGTCAGGTGGTCGCGCGTGCAGCGGGGCTAGGTCGCGTAGATGAGCATTGTCTGCCCTATTGAACATAGCGCTCGACAATCGAACCACAAACTCATCCAGCGACTCTATCCGCAAGTCACGCGCATTCTCGTCGTTACGGACGTGGCGACCGGCACCCGTGATGACCCGTAGGGATATATTTTGCTGGGCTTGCAGGCGTTTCCGCTGGGCCTGGGAGGTTAGCGCGTACCATGCGGGGGCGGCGTAAGTGAGGCGTGACCGGATATACGTCTTGTAAATCCCCAGTTTCGTCCGTGTAGGAAGTCCGGACGCTAGTACCGGCCACAGCAGAGCGCGGGCTGTTCTCGCCTGGTTGACCGCTCGGTCCACCTGCGTGACCATCCGCAGCGCGCGGTCGATACTGCATCCGAGGTACACGACTGGGGATTCACAAGACACATCCTGGCCTCTGAACTTTAACCGCCCCGGCATGGAGCGCCTGTTGCTGACATATGGCGCCGTCGCCTTTTCCACGTTGAGGGACATGCGCCACCTGTCGAGCCACTCCGGCAACCGGTCCAGTTGCAAGCTTCGGCTTTCGGGACGAGGTTACGTATGCGCTGTCGTCGGCGAACAGCGCGAGCATGACATCCGCCTCACCCTCTCCCGAAGGATCGTTGAGTATGGGGATGTCGTTGGTGTATGCCGCGTACAGGCAAGGGGATAGGTAACTGCCCTGTGGCACTCCGGCCCGTATGGCCTTCACCGTGGAGTGCCTCCACTCCACCGCAACCCGGAAGGTCCTACCTTCCAAGAATGACGCCACTAGTCTCACAGACTTCAGCGGGACGCCGGCGTCCACCAACTTTTACAAGAGTCCCGGGTGCCACACCCTGTCGAAGGCCTTCTCCATTTCGAGAAAGACTGCGACAGAGTGTCTCCCCTTGCTCATCTCTACAGACAAGTGGTGGATCACCCGCGTCAGTTGCAACGTGGTCGAGTGGCCACACCGGAAGCCGAACTGTTCGTCCCTTATGGGAATGTACAGCTTCAGCCTCCGAAGCAGAAGCCTCTCGAACAACTTGGCGATGTAGGACAGCAGCGTTATCGGCCGGTAGAGAAATTAGTAAATGGATAGATGAAAATCTGATGACCGGCTGGCCCATTTCGAAACGTGGCGTTTCACCAATACATTGAGTGTTATCAAAAACATTCCTGCATCAGAGAGCTGGTGGTTCTTGACAACCCTTACTTTACCAACAAAGAAGATCCATAAATGTTATCCTTTTTTATCCGGTGAGGGCATTTGCATTTTTTCAGAGCACATTAAGCGTGGCAATGTTGTAAATTTGACGTCAATATAAAAATATAAAGTAACTCTATTCCATAGACTTATTGTCTCGTAAATAATAACATAGATAATGAATTATCAGCCAACTCGACGTCCTCGTGGGGTCAAAGCACATTTAAATCTCTCACTGAGCCACGTTTGGAGCATGAAGTAAACGCTCATTGTGGGCCGTGATGAGCCCAAACCACAGCGACGGCTGTGGCACGCCTGTCACTCGCTCGTGACGGCCCGCGTCATTTGTTGAGGAAGCCATTACTATACCTCAACCACACGCACACTCAGCGTCCTCGATATTGGCATAGGATAAAGTTGATTCTCGCTTAAACTAAGCGCAGAACAACCTTGCACGGATGGTACCACGGCTAGGCGTGACTACGCGCTCGAATTGCCAATTAACTGACAGTAACTAACTTCGACTACATTTCTCGCGACGGCAATAAAAAAGATATCGTCGATGTACGCTATCGGAGTTGAGGTTTTTCACCGAAATTACTCGCCTGAGAGTCATTGTGACGACGCCCCTACAAAACGGACGTCACTATAGATGTAGCATAGTGCGGACGAAGAGATAAACTAAACATTATCCGAAAAGAATTTACTTTAAGGATATAACATTCAAACGTTTAGTACACATATTATATGAGAATCCACAGATACAAAAATACTGTGTTTAGTTTGTGTAAAAATAGACGAAAGGCGAAGGCCACGACTCTTTTAATCCATAAATAATTATAAAGCAGGCATTTCCCTGGTAAACTAAAAACTTTATATTTTTCCGGGGGAAAATCTAGTAGCACGTGAAATCCATGCGAACGAAGTCTCACAAGACACCTATCTACACGATTACATAATCGTGATTAATGTTTTGAATAGCACTTCTATCATTGTACACAAATCATAGGTCGTGGAATTTCCTGCATTTATAAGTGCTACTTAACTATGTATATAAAATATTAAACATACAAATGTTATGTTTATAAACATTATTATCAATCGGTATTTTTTACGCAGTACATTAAATTTCTTTCGTCTGTAACTATATGTACATAGCTTATAAAATACATTGTAATTGAAATGTGTATTATATAATATAATGTTTTGTGTTTTAGTTATGAGATATTTCCTCAGAAAACAGTATGTAGCTCGACAGTTCTTGGCCTGGGGGAAGATTTGCTGCTAAAGGAACGTGTACGTGATTTATGGAACTTGTAATATACTTTATGCACTGAATGTGAAACAAAATATCTGTAATTTAGTTTTTGAAACTGGATTTTATTGTCTACTGTACCGGAACGTCGTTTGTTTGGACTCTGTGAAGTTATGATACAACTTAATTGTGTATTGCTAATATTTTTCAACAAAACCTTGTTAGGATAAATGTTCAAATCGGTGTAGGAAATGCTTCATTCGTTGCAACAAGGAAATAATGAAAAAAAAAAAAAACATTGATACATGTCCCAATATTTTGATGAAAATTAGGTATTTGTATTTTTGTATGTTTGTGACAAACGCGACAAAAATACCATAGTGATACGTTATCTCCGAGTGATATATGCTTAATGCTGTGTTTCGATCTACACAATTTGTAAATATGCGAACGCGAATGAAGCCGCTGGCGAGATTCTAGTATTAATAAAGAAATGTCTGTGGATACGAGGTCATTGAGCGCATCTCCCTGTCCTTTTGTGTATTTTTTGGGTTATCGACAAAAAAACCTGAAGTAGAATGAAGAGCTATATAAAGCATTTACAATACGCTAAAATTTGCATCTATAGATATTATATTATGGTTAAAACCAAACCACCTTCAGTAGTTTATGTTTCGTAATTAAAAAAATGAATTATCCAAATTAACATTTTTTTAAATACTACGTAGGCATGTGTTTAAAGATCCTAAATAGTAAACGTTTTGCCTTAGATATCTAAAAAATATGTCTATACTCTATATGTAGGAGCGTATAGTAAACTTTTATTATAGTTCGTAAGTAAGGAAACATCCCCAATAAACCCACAATAACATACTGATGATAATGTAACTGGATTCAATTTCACAGGATTTTTTTAAACTAATAAAGAGAAGCCGTACAATGTAATCTGGAACATATGCGATCCGCACTACGCTGTCCCCGCGGTTAATCTTTGTTCCAGAGAGTTTTTAGCACACATAAAATAAACAGCCACGCCTACAAAGTGAACACCACTTTATTACCGTGAAATACGACTTAGTTTTGTCCGGTGATATATGTCTAAATAAATCAATGTTTGATATTATTGGATATCACAAAGCTATCTGATACTGAACTGGTTTCGGACCCTACCAACGAGTTATTTTCACAGACTGTATAAAGAAGTATAAAGAAATATAATTGTGTAGAAAAGGATCCTCGTATTGGTAAATGGAATTCAAAAGAAGGGAGAAAATTACCTAACAGGTATAAAGGAAACATAAGGTATTGTATGGTGGTTTATTACCATGATATACTTACTCATGTTGCATGGGATCGTCTGTTTTGGCATACATTGGAAGACGCTTAAGTTCAGCCGTAGTATTAGTAGCTATTGTAATTATTGCAATGAGAAAGGTCATGCTTCGTTGGATCGGACATGTAGAATGAATGGCAGATAAACAAATTAGGTTGGCAGGGTAACAAATCCGTAATACAATTGGGATGGTCTTCCTATGTACTTATATTTCAAGTAAAGAAATACCATAATAAGATCAATCTGGTACTGTCCGAAGGTGGCGTCAGGTGTCTACCCATCCGGCGTGTTTCTATGAAGTCGCCCATTCCAGTGGAGCGGCAATCCGACACGACCGGAGAAAAATCATGCGCAAGACTGATAGCTTTTTTTTTAATGAGATAGGGGGCAGACGAATGGGTAGTGACTACCGCGTCACACATACATCTGAGGGACGAGGCGTCTTACAGACACGTTGCCGGCCTTTAAGGAAAAGGTATGCTCTTTTCTTGAAGATCTCTGAGACGTATAAGGCTTAACGTGGTCTCCACAAGGCACGCGGTTGTGACACTGATAACTTTCTGACTTCGGACTGTCCTTAGAAATTGAAAAATCATAATTACACCTTGTTCCGATACAAGATTTGAACCCACGAACTCAAGACTGCGGTGGACCGTGTTTACCACTAGGGCACGAGGCAGTTACAGTGACCTATACACAGAGATGGCCGCTACCTCCGAAACTCAGCTGGAGGACCTTAATCATATGGAAACATCGAGTATACTACGTGAATAATAATACTACGGATACACTGGCAGCGTCAGCGAAACCGCGTAGTTTCTCTCGCGTACTGTACCCCATTACACAAAAACGAAAACATAGGGTTAAAGTTTCGTAAAATTCACGCAACTTCAAGTTTAGGTTATATAGCCAATATACTTCCTCAATAAATGCACTATACATAACAAAAATAATTTTTCAAGTTTAGGTGTAATAATTTCTGAGATTTCCTAATATTATAGGTACACATAGATATGCCCAGTAAGTTGCTACAGGGTTCTATATATACATACAAGAATCGCAAGTTGTACATAAAGCGCTTAGATAATGATTACTCTTGTAATGCGTGTCCCATTATGTCTGCTTTCAATTGAGGATTTATGTTCGCAGGACGCGTCCGCCATTGAACTACTCATTCATGTTCTCTGAATACGTGAAACAGCTGCGGGATATCCGCCCATGTGAGAGGTGGCTCGGCAACAATCAGCCTTATTATGTTCACGTAGAGTCTAAAACGTCGGGCACAAACCATGAGATCTGAAAACGTAATGGCAGTCAGTATATTTGATAAATTCAAAGTAATTTAAGACGGCGGAATATAACTTTTCTAGATACAATGTAGTCTGCGTTTAAATTTATTTCTCATTTAGCAAAGGCACAAATACAAATAATATACAAAAGATTCTCAAATGTTGCCTTGAATTTGATAGATGTTAAAATTCTAATTCTGCTTACTTCTTTTATAGTGTAGAGGGGCAAACGAGCTATAGGAGCCTTTTGACTAGTGCCGATCTCTATATATATATATATAGAGACTTATTATTATTATATTATAATCAAAATTAAAAACAATGAGGTGTATGTGGAATATTTTATTAAGTATCTGCTGAAGCGTACTGTTGTTAATGTGTAACAGTGTATGTTACTTTAATATACTCGATAAATGTTTTCTTCATCTGTTATAATATCTAAGTATTAGGTTACCCTTAAAGCAGATAGTAACATAAAAGTACCTTCACGCCTCTTACCCCCGAAGAGGCAGGCAGAGGTGTGCTAGAACATCCGTAACTCGTAAGTAGATATACTAGAACACCCACGATTAGCCAAGGTACTGAGGCCCATCCCCACCATGGTTCAAGCCTTGTCGTGGCGGTGGGGGTCAGTAACCTGGGGTGATCCGAGACACCATGGGCGAAGCCAATTGAACCAAGAGGTTGGCGGTTTTTAGTACCCCACCTATAAGAAGAGGGGACTAAAGAGCAAGAGGAGGTGTCGCTCTTTGAACCCCTCTTATAAGAAGAGGGGACAAAAGAGATAAAAGTGGCGGCGCCCTTGCGCACGGGGCTAGGGGCGAGGATGGGAACCTCACCACGTTACACTGCCCCAAAGTCGGTGGGGTTGTCATGTGGTGCGGGACAATCCCATCTGTGGAGGTGGCGTCGGTCCTTTCAAGGGGCTGACTTGCCGTCGAGGTGCCCTGATGATTTCCTGTTTCGAGGCACCTTACCAAAGGCGGCACTAGTGGCACTCACGGTGGTTTTTGGGGAATTTGGCATCATTTATGTGCCGCGAGCCCCACACACCACCGGACCCCACCCAGGGCCAGTGAAGGCGTTACCCCGCGTCAACGAAAAAAAAAAGGTACTGAGGCCCATGATGTCATAGGTGGCAAGCCTACGGCCACTTCGGGCACATTCCAATCCCGGACAATGTAATGCGTGCTCAGA
>JAFELO010000054.1:0-11199 GCA_017140195.1 Eumaeus atala | reverse complement strand
ACCTTGATGCAGGTGTTACTTAGGGAAAGGTCTTTTGCCTGTATCTCTGACGAAAACGAAAGGAATACATACTATATAACATTTTCTAAAATGTTTGATAGTAGTATGAAAAATGCAACCATGCAAGGGTGTGAAAAAAGTAGTAAAGCAAACCCCTAAGCAGAAATGATTTATTGTCATATACATCGTAAATATTAAGTTTGATATTGTAAAAGTTATACTTTGCGTAGTAAACTGAAGAATGCCAAAGTGACTCCTCTACATGCTTCTCGTCAAGGTTCCTGGCTAATGGATATCCTTCAAAGTAATTCGTACACTTACTTTATCTTGGCATTTTATTTTTCCTAATTTGATGTTGTTAGAGTGATAATTTTATGTAGTAAATTGAAGAATGTCCAAAAGGACTTTTCTGCATACTTCTTGTCAAGTTCCCTTGCTAATCATCTAGTCATAAATTGTGTAAGTCAGCTCCAAAAAGCTGTTTTTTAGAAACTGCTCGAGTCTTGAATAAATAGTTGGGAACATGAGATGAATAGGTTTTTGATTAATAATGTTTCTTCAGTTAACTAACTTTAAATTTGCTATGGTCTATATGAAAATTATTTTATACCTGCTCTTTAACTTTCCCTCGTTAGTTTTGCATCACCCCTATTTTTTATAGTATAGGAAGACAAACAAGCCATCGGAGCCCTTCCAACGACTGCCGCATAATTATGCCGGTGCGATGCTCATAAATCGTACGAAGCGCTACACCGTAGGTGTCACTTTACGGCGGTATCAACTGAGCGAGAGGTACTGCCTCGGTCGTGCCGGCCCAATTCTGTTGCATAGGAGAATGTAGAGTCATGCACCATCCATGGCACTACCTCATCCTATGCAACATTTACCTTTTTATTTTTTTTATTACCTTTTTTATATTACAACCTTTTTTATATTACTACTCTTCAATAGATACATTAATAGAACTCTTATTGAGTTTCGTAGCGCCACAGCAAATATTTCTACAGCATGTAATGTTGCAAGTGTTATTGGCTCATATTTCTACGACCTCAATACTCTGTTATATCCAACTTGGAACTAGGTCACTTATCCTTACCCACTTATAGGTTCTTGACTGCCTCGCGGTCAAGTGGTAAACAACTTCAGCTGTAGACCGTGAGGTCTGGGGTTTAAGCCCCGGAGCAGGCAAAACGTATTATTTTTCAATTTGTATCAACGGTCCAAAAAAAATTAACTACGAGGACATTATTTATTTATCTTTTTAGCATCTATCAAGTAGTTGCAGTGTTTAAGGTTGGTTTACCGTTTTAGAATGTTACGTACCTACGTTTTATACATTTTAAATCACGCAGTAAATTCTATAAGAATCCTGACTTGGTAGTAAAAATATTGTTCTTTTTATCTGGCGTGTTGAACGGTTTTATTTATGTATCCTTAAATAGCTTCCAACTTCCAAGGGGACCGTTACTTTTTTTCCACGATAAAAGTATGTTTACGTACTAGAAAAAAAATTGTCGTTATTCCAGGTTTGTGTAAGCTTCACAAAAAAATTACAAGTTTCTATATTGAAATTACTAGTATGGTTTATCTACGTTGCCAAGCTAAGCTCGGTTATATCAACACAAGTCATATTCGAATCTGTTTATCGAAACTGTTTCCAGCCAACATTCACAGTAAAGATCAAATGTTTCTGATCATCGACATTTTAAAGCACAGATGATATTGTGCGTCCAGGTAGTATTGAAGCCACGTTACTCCATTATTAAAATTTAACACGCCACATTGGTTGCACACGCTCCAACTAAACGCGCACGACCGATAGCATCTGCGAACTTATACGAAAATATGTATAAACGATTCTGGAATTTACACCTACACAATACGAGCGAGATTGGGGGGAGTTTCTCGTAAATTGACAGCAGAACTGCTGACGTCAGGATTAATCAAGACGTGTCTATGGATGGGGCTGGAATCGTTTGAATACGCGATAAATGCCGAGCGTTTCACCGCGTACAATCGATTCATTAGATTTTTTATCTCAATAACTCCATTTGTGTGTTGGACCTTTTATAAAATAAAATATTTGTGTGCGAGGTTGCTTGGTACATATACGTATTTAGCGATTCAATCGCCACAATATACGTAATCATAGACTTTTATTATCGAAGAAAACGGCAAGCGGGAGTGCCTGCTTACAATATTAAATGGAAATTATCATTATAACTTTAATAAAACTAGTGCCTTGCTGCATTGCAGTCGAATTAGGAAATAGAGTTGGCTATGCCGTCACTTTTTGTGGAATTGTGATCTGTTTGCAACCGTTGGTCCATTGGAGGGGAGGAAGAAAGGAGGGCAATCTACATGGCAATACTGCTGATGTGATGGCGTCGGTAGTCGTCAAAAGGATCCGATTGCCCATCTGTCCCCCTACACTATAACATATGTAAAAAAAATTGGAATATGATTCAATGCTGCAGATGGTGGTGATGGTAATAACTAGATGAAGCTAGTGTCGCTCATTAACAAAATGAAGCAGGGATCAGAAGTTTTGACCTTCGTGGTAAATAAAGCTCAATAAAAGCGGCAAAACGTCAAGAGTGCGGAGTATAGATACTTCCTTTAATTTATGTTTGTTTTTAGGAAGATGTAGTGCCATATATATTGCATGATACCGCCACATAACAGGAAGAGGCCATGCATATTGCATGATATCGCGACATAATAGGAAGAGGCCATGCATATTGCATGATACCGCCACATAATAGGAAGAGGCCATGCATATTGCATGATACCGCCACATAAAACCGCTGTGAAGTGACATCTTCAGAGTCGCTTTTCGTGTAGTGTGTGAGTATCCGGTGGTCCATTGCGGGGGAGGGGGGTCAATGCATCGGCATTGTAATTATGTAGTTGTACATGGGCGTCGGTAGTCGTAAAGAGGCTCCGACTGCTCATGCGCTGGTCAGACCAGACCCGCATCACTCTCAATATAAAAATCTCTGAAGCCGTGCACGTCACAGAAAGCCGGACAAACCGAAGGTACGTCATCCGAGAGAAGGTTATCCTGTGGGGAAAACAAGCAATGGAAGCATTTTTACGACCGCTCACGCCCGTGAACATCCATATAATTACTATGCCGATGCGTTGGCATGGTTTTGGTGAAAGTTTATAATGTTGTACCTGGTGTACCAGAACTTAAAATTAAAAAATCACGTGGCTTTGTAGAATTTCTGAGTAGCCGGTGGCGCGTCAACATAATTTTGCGGGTGTTTGTGGTCGTCGGTACGCATGGAAAGACACTTTCGGGGGGGGGGGGGATGATAGGAGGGCATCACATCTGCGTAACAATCATGCGAATGTCCATGGCGTCGAAAGTCATCAAAAGACTCCAATTTCTCGTTTGCCTCCTTATGCCATAAAAAAGATGATAATACATTTAACAGCTAATTTAACTGTTCTTATCATGGCGAGAATACATAACTCAATAATACTTGTTTATGAATAAAAAAACTCCTTGAAAGTGTAGTTTTATCATTTGCAACATTTACTTGGAAACATACGCAAATGTGTTACGGGAAATATTGAATAATCTCAGCGATACCATCAGTTGCATGATGGAATCATTGATCTGTAGTGTATACTATATATGGATGGCTGTTACTTGTAGGGAAAACGCAAAAATATGCGGATAGGACTCGAAGACATAAACAATATTCCCAATTAAATAAATCGGAAGGTGAAATATGCGTAATAAACGCATATTTCAAACTTCCGAGCACAAACATTGATTCATAAATACGCAAGACTCCCGACTTCACACTCACCTGTCATTCAAAATCGTTCTTGATTGTACATATATCACCTGTGGAATATCACCAAGGGCAAATCCCTGGTCCGTACGCTCCATGCATAAGTGATGCCTGTGCAGACGCCGACCTCATTGTTGAAATGTCGAGTCACTTTAAGTCTGACGCAGAGGCTATAAACGCACTAGGTAAAATCCTTAGATATGTATTCGAAGTCGACCACACGATCGCCCTTAGCGAGAACTGAAACCTGGCCAGCAGGATCAGGCAAGCACATTTCATTAATTTTGCGTGATTGGCAATAAAGGTCGACAGACATGCGTGTAAATAAATCAGTGCGATCTTATCTACTTCACATTAGATCAATCTTATACAACAGATACGTACTGGAAAATATGGGCAAAGCTTTAATTGTATGACAATTCAAATATTATCAGCGTAGAAGACAAAAACTATACACAATGCTGTGATATGTAAGAGTAATAGAGTGGTAAGAGGTAGTGCTCTGATGCATTGCAGTCGAATTGGGCCTGCACGGCCGGGGAGGTATCTCTTGCTCACATGATTCCGCCGTACAGCTACAGCAAAGCTATCGAGTTTCGTGAGGTTTGCGAGTTTCAAAAGTGTTGCCCTTTTGTTCGTTCGTCAACAATTATGGGGATGTCTATAGGCGTCGGTAGTAATTAGAGGGCTGCACTTTTGTGCCCTTATAGGTGCTAGGAAAGCAGGTACATCACTGGCTAATTCAACACTTCTATTACGTCATCATTTTTTATAACACCGCAACAAAACGTACAATGTGCCTACCCATACACATAATTGTTCTGGTAAATAATTTACAAATTCAACAGTGGGATAATTGTAATAATGAACAATTACTACAGACCTTAATTACGCTTATTCCACAAAGGTACGGAGCGCAAAGCTCTGAATGTAAACAGCCTCGCGGTAACACACAGCAGATGCAATTACCGTTATGATAATCAAAATGAATCAGATGTGAGATAAGCCGCGGGGGCCGCGTAATATTTAATTAACGCGGCAAAATGTTTTGTACAGCTCGTTCCGCCCACACCCCGAACATGATGAAACATCACATCCATCACTCTTACCTAATCGTTACTTATAGAATATGATACTCGTAATCTTTCATAAGTATATATTCAAGAAACAACTTAAAGGACATTACCTTACCTTACCTGCCCACTAATTCACAAGAGTGAGGGAGACCTCACGCTGCTGTATTGTTATCTTACGGGTCTCACTATTGTTTATTATTATTATTTATATACCTAGATATGTATGTATTTCTTTTTGTATATATCTACATTTGTCAACATATTTAAGTAAGTATGCAAATCTAAATTGATATGCATCATGTGTGTATGTCTATGTGTGTGTATACATATATAATAAATCGCATAAATAATGTTTGTGCCAACTTCTACCCTAGCAATTGAAATGCCTTACTCCTTGTTACCAACTGGTTGTCTGGAAGAGACCGCTACTTGCGGTATTTTTGTACATTATTTTCTAGTATTAAGGTTTAATTGTATTCTAGTTTTTCTTTTTTGGTACAAAATAAAGCATTTTTATTTATTTATATATTAATGTGATATCTTCTTATGAATATTGTTTCGCAGCCCAAGGGATTTGACGTTTGATGATGGGACTATGCCCAGCACTGGGAGGATTTTGAATTAGCCGAATTTCTGCTACACTGGCCATCTCTAGAGAGATTAACCCACTATGCAGTACATATTGAAGTGCATAACTGCAAACAAACGTGCACACTTATTCTCCTATTTCGTGGGACCGTAAAAACGAAACGACCGTAGCTTGAGACGAATTTGCTAGGTCTATATAATTTATTTTTTTTATAGTATGCACTATTGATAATTTATGTAGGTTTTTTACAAATAAAAATAATAGTACTTTTTCTGGCCATAAATACTGTTACAATAAAAAATATTACATTTGAATTTGGAATCTGTCATTTTTATACGATTGTTCATTGTGTTTCCTCATTTTGGCGCCAATACATTTTACAGCATTTTGCGATATTAAAATGAAGTAGGTTAATAAAGTAAACAGAGTCGCTGTGATTGCATTACACAAAATAGGTCTGGAGCCAAATGCAATTTTTAAAACTCTCCATACATTTGGTATTCGTCAAATGTTTGTGTATGGGGTTGTTAACAGGTACAACGAGACTTCCTTTGTTTGTGGCAGATAAAGATCTGGCTGTCCACGTAGTGTTCGTACGAAAAAGGTGATGAAATAATTCCAAGAAATCTTGTACGGAAGCAGAAGATTTTCACTCGGGAAATGAACCTAGTACCATATCGCGTATTTTAAGAGTTGACTTAGCACTTCAGCCTACAAAAGACGCAATGGTCATTTCTTAACTGACATATTAATGATAAATAGGGTGGTAAAATCGAAACAACTACTGTAGCGGTACGCAAAGACTCGGCTCGGGGTCATAAAGCTCGATCCAAGCAGTCTTGGTTGGAAGCGAAAGTCTCGGACTTCATCAGAGCTGAGGACTGACCGTCGTCTAGTCTCGATCTTAATCATCTGGATTATGATTTATGGCTAATTTTAGAGAGTACAGCTTACTCTAAGCGCCATGATGATTTGGAGTCCCTAGAATAATCCACACGATGTCCAGTGAAGAATTTCCCCATGGAAAAAGTGCCTACTTCTATTAATAACTGGCCTCAACGTTTAAGGATTGTGTTGCAGCCAATGGTGTCTCCATTGGCTGCAACACTTCGAAAAACCTTTTATATTTTTTATTGTGTTATATTTGTGTGTTAAACTAACACAATGTAAAAGTAATAAATGTTATTTACAATTAAAAAGACTTTTTTTTTCTTTGTTATTATTATTATGGCAATACTAGGTAATAGAAAACAGAAATATATATTTATAATTTCAAGAAGTTGTATTTGTTACATATGTTTATTCATGGACTGGGCTACATTTGAATCGGCGACCTCTGGTGTAACGTGCACGATTATCCGAGCAATGTTACCACTACGCCACCCGGTCGTCGGTATACAAAAAAATATAATCATTCTTTCTTTGTAATATTCTCTCGTTATACATATAAGCAACAGAAAAAAACCAGTCCGTCATTCAGTTTACTAATACGATTACTAAACAGGCCACAGCTGTTTATCCATATGATTCATATTCAAGCAGTTAAGTGGACGGATAAAACCATCATTT
The DNA here is from genome assembly GCA_017140195.1 of Eumaeus atala. Classification (NCBI taxonomy): domain Eukaryota; kingdom Metazoa; phylum Arthropoda; class Insecta; order Lepidoptera; family Lycaenidae; genus Eumaeus; species Eumaeus atala. The sequence continues at coordinate 4,156 of JAFELO010000054.1, read as the reverse complement.
AACATAAAGAATAACTAAATAGACGGTTAGGCAAGTACTAAGCTCCAAAACAACATAGAGTAGATATAATGAAATGATGTATATTTCTGGGTTCCGTAAAAATCAGTACCTACCACTGAGACTCCGATGTCCGTATGTCTGTCTATGTGTCACCAGGCCTCATGGCCCGTGATAGCTAAGGTGTTGAAATTTTCACAGATCATATGTTCATGTTGCCATTATAGCAACAAGTAATGAAAGGGAAGAAATTATATATTTTAGTGGTTCCATAAATGTATTTCTGTCGAAATTTTATAAGTACATAACAATTTATGCCTGAGTGAGACTCGCACTTGGCATATATTTCACGTTCTACTTCGCCTTTCAAGTTGTGGTAAAGATATATTTCCGAAAAGACTGTATATGCGAAAGAAATAAGAACGCATCGACTCGACGGACGTGCTCCTACTGGCGTCGATGCTTGTTTGTCTTGGATATGTACATAATTCAAAATGAAATTGCGAATATTTTAGTCTGTATTTATTTTGATGAAATTGTTTGTTATGAATGGCATTACGAAACTTATGGGCACGAACATCGTGACCTGGTTGGTCACGGATGGGGTCAACCAGTGACCGTCAACTCGTAAAGCTTCCGAAACATCGGTCTAGTTAAATAAGTAAATAAACCGCGAATAAATCCGTAAAACTACTTTTATTGTAATAGGCACAACATTCGCGCAAACTTAAAATATCAAAATTATCGCCTCTGTGGTGTGTAACGGTGCGGGTGTCGCTTGTTAAGACCGTTCGCCGCGTGGGGTCCTGGGTTCGATTCCCAGGTCGGGCAACTCTTATTAAAAGTTTCTCAGCTTATTCTGAGCACGCATTACATTGTCCGAGATGGCAATGTGCCTGAAGTGGCTATGGCCACTATAATGGCTTGCCACCTATGACATCATGGGCCTCAGTACCTTGTCTAATCGTGGGTGTTCTAGTATATCCACTGAACTTACGAGTTGTGGATATACTAGCACACCTCAGCCTACCTCTCCGGGGATAACAGACGTGAAGGTACTCTTATCTTTTTTTTTATCAGTATGTCAAATATTTTTTGAGCAATCAACAGAAGATATTGAGAGGTGCCTTTGTTGTCATTAAAATCTAAACGGCAAAATCGGTAAAAAAATTTACTTATAAAAGAATAGCTTAAAGGCCACATTCGCGCTTTTTAAGCAGCTCAAGAATCCCTGATTAATCTGAAAATAGAATGGATTAATGCATCAATATATTATTATATACGTCGATAGCTTAGGCATTGATGAACATGCGATTTGGGCGTTTCTCTCTTTTGAAATAAAAGTCTCAGAAGATCGAGATAAAGGTTTCGCCTAAGAAGTTTCAACCCACGCGGAAACGTGTTATTGTGACTCAATTAAATACAACAAAGAGCATTGTGCTCATACGTCGAACTCTCTAATTGTCACAAGTACAATAGAACTCCAGATTCCGATGAATAACACTATTGTTAGATAAACCGATAACACCAACGTTTTGTTACCATCATTATTTTAAATCTCGTAGTGATGCGAAAACGTCGTTATCCCCCGAGGGTTGGCCGCCTACCGAGATGTTTAATTAACTTAACTAATGAAGCCGACGCGACTCGATCCTATCTGTAATCGGACACAACTTTCTACGTGATCGATAGTCTGAATTATCGATTGTGTCTTGTTCTGTGATTGTCAGTTGTTGTTCAACCTGTATAGTTGAACCTTCTTACGTGTAAAGTTAACAATAGTTCAACACTTTGCAGCTTTTATATTCTGTTCTTGTCGACATTCATGTATGAGAGGAAAAGGTTTAGCAATAGTACATTTTCAACGTAAAATTATATTTAAAATAATCTTGAAAATTTTTCATTTAATCCGTATCATTTTACTGTGTGTATAAATTAACGTAAAATATAAAGTGATATATAATCATTACCATCAGTCTGAAACCGACATTAAAAGTAAGCAGTTGGTTAAAAGTAACCCTTAGCTAGGTGCAACGAATACTTACATTCTATAGTTATTAAGTACAACAAACTGTGTTTAGTAACTCACATCAAATGAATAATTAAATAACTCACTAAGTTAATTATGGTAAGACATCTGCACCTCGTATTTGTACATTTTAATTGTAATATAAGTGTTAATGAGCTGTAGACTTTTAAGAATGTCTGCAAAACTTGATTTGAAGTATTTTTTATAGCATAGGAGGCGACCTAGCAATCGGAGCCTTATGGCGACTATCAACCCCCAAAGACTTCTTCCTCGACTCCAATGCACCAGTGTAGCTGTCACCATATGTAAGTATCATGTGAGCGAGAGGTCCCTGGGCGTGCTGGCCCTGTATGTCTGCAATTCAGCATGACACTACCTCTTTCTATTAGTTTCCTAGGGCACTTATGTAAAAGGGCAGAGCCGGTCATAAATTTCATCAATACGCCACGAGTCAACGTAGGTCCTTGCAATGAAAACAACTAAAAAAGCTTCGGTGAATCATCAAATGCCAAACTGAGATAATAGGGAGTACCTATGCTACATTGCAGCTGAATTGAGCCGGCACAACCAATTAATGTCACGTTTCGTCCGGTTTGTGAGTAACCGGTGGCCCATTGGAGGGTTCCATGGTCCTCCATTCCACCCCCCAATGGGTAACTTATGCAGTCGGTACTGGTAAAACAGAAGCCAAATGAAGTGTGTTACATGTTTTTCGTCGATGTCTGTGTGTATGTGTGTTTGTCTGTGGCATCTTAGCTCTCGAAACGGATTCGTAGTAGTAGCCGCGGTAATTTTTATCCATGTTTGGTATTTATGGATACTGCAGTAATTGCGAAACGGCATTTTTTTGCTGACAACTAAATAATTTTCATTTATATTTATTATAAGACAAAGTCCTCAAAAGCTGTCTGGTCCCCTCCTCCCGCCACAAACGCGTGGTCCCGGCCTCCAAAGGTCACGGGGCCCCCAAAGGCACAAAATACCATTCTTCCCGCTCCCCCTCAATCACAGAGGGCCCCGAAGCCCCAGGATCATATGGGAACGGGCACACAGGCACCCGTCCCACTGATGTCACTTAAGCCGCAGTATGCACCCCCTCAGGGAGGCAGGGCTAAGGACATACTAGCCGATTTTGAATTCTTAGCTGAATTCATAAAGTCAGTCGATACGGAGGAGGTGCAACTGTTTGCACATAAGGTCAAATTTGGCACCATGGCGGAGAAGATCCAAGCCATGGTTGACCATGCAGCGGTGGTCAAGACGATAAAGCGCTTAACGAAATAAAGCATCCCAATGGCTACAACGGGAAGGACGAAACCCAACTCAATAAGACTGGTGTCGTTCAACGCAAACGGCATCAGATCGAACATCCAAGAGTTGCGGGACTTCCTCCCGGAACATAAAGTAGACATCCTTCTAGTGCAGGAAACGTTCCTTAAAGCTAGAAACTCAAACCCGCGTATTTGCAATTATAACATTGTTCGAAACGACAGGACCCGAACCTGCTTGGGGGGTACAGCCATCTATTATAAGAGGTCCCTCCATTGTATCCCACTCGACCCGCCCCCTCTAGAAAATCTAGAAGTATCCCTATGTAAGCTATGCATGACGGGCCATCAGCCCATCACCATAGTCTCTGCATACCAGTCTGGTTCAAAGCCGCTTCTAGTTAACGACCTGGACGCTATTTTCGAAAACTTAAACGACGACCCAATAATATTAGCTGGGGACCTCAACGCCCACCACGTGACCTGGGGCAATAGACACAACAACAGTCACGGGACTGTCCTCAAGAGATATGTCGATGATCATAACATCATCATCAACGCTCCGTATATCCCAACCCATTATACACCGAACGATAATGGGTATATACGTGCACCTAGTATAATCGATATAGCACTGGTTAAAAACATTTCACTCGTCATAAAGACGGCTGAAACGTTACACGAGCTTAACTCGGACCACAGATCCGTTTTAATAGAAAGAGGAGAAAACCGAAATAATAGAAATAGTAAAATTAAGAAAAAGATCATCGACTATAAATTACTATAAGACAACTTAGATAATGTCAAAACGAGTGAACTCGATAGCATCCCAGACAGTATAGACTCTCCCCAAGCCGCTATC
>JAFELO010000053.1:539559-571618 GCA_017140195.1 Eumaeus atala | reverse complement strand
CCTATATGTGACACTTACATCTTGTACCCTTAACAAAAACCTATATGTGACACCTACACCTTGTACCCTTAACAAAAACCTATATGTGACACTTACACCTTGTACCCTTAACAAAAACCTATATGTGACACTTACACCTTGTACAAAAGCTTTATTTTTATGCCACTTCAAGTACAGAACACAACACACAGACTGTTGGTCACTCGCGTGACTCCCACCAACTACAGGGCAACAGTCGCAGTCCGTGTCACAGCGACATACGAAACCCAATAAAAGAAGAAATCCCAGTGTCGGTCCTTTTGATAACAGAGAAAGTAAACTGGCTCTACTTGTAGGTACAGCACACAGTACACTGCGCAAGCATTGTTATTTACAGTTGACTGGGTTTCGGTCTGAAAGTAAATTATTTATTTATCGGTTCGAATAAGACGATCATAGTACGCTGCCAAAGACTTCCAAGACATTCAATACTCTGTAAGCCGGCCTCACAAGGTGTTGGAATGCCTAATAGGAACTTACCTCTTAACTACCATATATGTATATGCTAGTTAATCATCAAATAATAAAGCATCAAATGGCTAAATTACACTTTAACAGTTACCTGTGAAGTGTGAAACCCAGGCAGGTTTCACATTTCACAGGTTCACAATCAGATGATTACAAATACTATTTAACATGTACGGTTTTTTAATACGAGGTCATGCTGCAGATTGGCCGGTAGGTAACTGTCGGCACGACCGGGGAGGTAGCTCTGGCTCACATGATACCGGCGTCAAGTGACAGTTGCGCTGTCGCGATCCGTGAAATTTATGAGTTTCCGGTGGCACATTGTAGGGGGAAGGAAAGAGGGCTACACATCTGCATAAAAATTATGTGGATGTCTATGGGCGTCGGTAGTCACCAAAAGACTCCGAATGATCTTATACTATAAAAGTAATTCATAATTGTCCTAATTTACGCAATATATTGTGATTAACATACAAGAAATAGAAAACAGACAAATTAGGAGTATTTGCCTATTTTCTTATCTACTTATTTCAATAAACTAACTTTAATTAAAAGGCACGATGTTATGAGTCATAACACCGTGTGATACGTAGATAGCTATGTTAAATGTACGTTTGTTTATCTATTCGTGTTTTATACATTTAGACTGTGAATACATAGGACAAAATAAATAATGTTTTATGCAAAACCACACGCTGTCGCGTTTCCCACATAGAAAATATTTTGTAATCTAATTTCCTGCCTGTAGTTGATATTTTTCACAAATTTTCCTTCCGACAGGAAAGCACTAAATACATACGTGGCTTTTAAAGCATATTGCCAAGTTTCATCCGTCGCAACTGGAACAATAAAGTTATGTTTTCTGCTATTATCTGTGTTTTTTGTACAGTATCATCATCTTGTGTAATTTTCTTTTTGGCTGGGCAAATGCTTTGTGGACCGTCCAACCAGCCCTGAGCCGGACTCCGTACTAGCGGTTATGAACCTCTGCAAATGCTTTGGGCCGCCATGGTGGACTGTCCCGGATCCGTCAGCGACAGGACACCAATGTCTTGTATACGTACTTCAACGAGAGACATCATCGTGTATAAATTCTGTACATTTCAGAAACAGGTTTAATAATTTAAAGTACTTCTGTGTTTGCCTGTATTTGTTCTGCCCTTCGTAATCGTTTTTAAGTAGCTTTTTTCTTATACAACGTGAATTGTATGAGATTAAATATTTTATAGGACACAGTAGACACGGTTGGGACTATGTAACCAACAAAACGTAAATATGTACACATCTCACGGAGTTGCGTCACTATTCAGAAAATATATATACCACACGAAATTTGAATGACATGAAAATTATTGTTACGAGACGAGGGTCAAACGGGCATGTGGGTAGCGACTACCGCCAGAGTGGGTAGAAGTCTTGAAGACCCCCTAAGTCGTATAGCATTGGAAATGCTGAGAGAGTCAGCTGGTTCCACCGTACAGTTGTACGCGGTAAAGTGCGTCGTTTAAACCGCACTGTTGTGGATTTACGCACATGACAGCCTTGGCAACACGCCTGTATAACGTAGTCCTCCTGCCTTCTCTCCTCTGACAGAGTACCAGAAACTCACCAACTGTACGACACGCGTCAGCATCAGTCAAGCGCGGTGAAGCGTCACTATTTTAGCCCTCATATTTATCTTTATATCGCTCGATGAGGGAGGCTTATATCCGGCAGTGGACGTCATCCGGATGATGATGATAATTTATGTTTATCACTAGCCTTCTTTATAGTTAAAGAGTAAACTCAAAGAATGTAAAAAACGTTATAGATACTACTCCGAAAGTAAATGTGCGGTGAGAGTGCTAAGTCCTAAACTGCCTATTAGAGGGGAGGAAGAAAGGATTTGTCCCTTATGCCATAAAAAACTAGCTTTCCAATAATAGAAGGAAGTGGGCAACGCGAGAGTGCCGTCTCGTGAAATGGGTTCCAACAACACAAGGAGCGCCGGTGGCGGTAGTGGAACGGGCTGCGCGGGACCAGCGCGCCGCCTGGTTTATTACCGCTGTTATTGCCATCGCTTCACGCATGACTACTTCATTGCTTTGCACCTTTTGAAGATGTGCAAACCTTAAAGAACAGTTAGTACTCCGCGTTTCCACATACTTTGAAACGTATCATAGAAGTAAGTTATTTTTCCGGATAAGAAATAAATTGTCATTCTACATTTTGTAATCTATATCTGTGCCAAAATTTGAAAGAATAGCAAGCATACATGATAAAAACTTTCTAATTTTATTTATTTATGTTATAGACGGACAAACGACTAGTCGAAATTTTTATTATGATAACCAATGCCCATATAGACATCCGCATAATTACTATGCAGATGCACTGCCCTCCTTTCCTCCTTCTCTCCAACGAATGACCCACTGACACGAATAAACATTAACAATATAACAGAATATACTAATTCTATGTTATATTAAAACCTTGACCTGTAAATAAGAAGTGCAGCGCGCAGCAAACCAAAATGGAATACGATATCATGTTCCTAATTTATCAAAAAGTATGAGGCGATGCACAAAACCATTAACTACTTTGTAACCAGTGCCTGCGACTTGGTTTGGCTTTTTTCATTAAATAAAGAGTTTTTGTCGGGATATCGTCGATACAAGGGACCTTCTCAGAAGTTTACGCAAAATTACGTTTCGGTGTGGCATTATGTAACAGCTACACATCTTGTAACCCGGTGCAATCCCTCTGCACTACGCAATAGGTGTACCTCTGAAATACAAGTTCATAACAAGGAATCTTATCATGTAGCTAATTTATAAAGCAGAAAAAATGCAATATCGAGTTCGGCACGAGTAGTCAATACCGACTAAAAACCGTCGCAAGAGCCTTCTGCCGCGGTAGTGGTGTGCCCCGGATATACCCATCAGCCACAGGGTACCCCTGCGTGGATGGTATAAATTTATACTGATATTATAAAGAGGAAACATTTCATTGTTTGTTTGATTGTCTACATTGAATGGGCTCCGAAACTGCTGGACTAAAATTTTTAACCGTTAGAATTCTACATGATGTATGATGACCATAAACTATATAACATTTTACAAAATGTTATAGATCATTATGAAAAACTTATAATGTAACCAAAGGTGTGAAAAAAATATCACAACTGGAAAATGCTAATAGCTGCAGAAGTTAGTAATAGCTGTCCTGACAGACGTTCTATCAGCAGTCACGGTAACGTGTAATTTTACGAAACTGAAACGTATAATTTTGGTATATTTGTATGTCATCATTGAATACATATAAATACATATAAATTCATATTTATTCAATGTTTTTTAAAATATCCGCACTTTTAAACCAGGACGGACTGTACACATTCTAAGTGAGAGCGGGCCGGCGGAGCGGATTGTGAGCAGCCGTCAGAAACACGTACTCTCTTACATTTGAAAGTAAAAGATTAACATTTTTGTGTTTTCATGAAATAATCTCAAAACCGACCGCTTCTATTTCAAAAATCACATCACCGTTAGAAAGGGAAATTATCCTCTTTAATTCAGTAAAATGCTATGCCATAGAGCAATCTCCGTACCCATTAACCAGGATACAGCATCCATCCGAATGTTACGAGCCCAGACGTAGCGAGAGCGACAATAAACACGATAACGACGAAACTATAAAATGAATAAAACCGTAAAACGTTCTCCCACTTGCCGCCATCATCTGGGATGAGTGTGGGATGGGTAGGTGGTGTTTGGATCGTACAAGCTTTTGCATAACAATAATTAAATGTTATAACACTCCGCAGTGCAAAGTACACCGTCTTTATCTACAACACTCAGATGTCAATGTATTTATTACAATACTAGCAGACCCTCGCAGTTTTACCTGCCCGCCGACTAGTCGAGGATACAAGGAACCTATCCTCGACTAGTCTCTGAAATTTCGTAATTAATCGGTAAGTGGTATTTCGCCTTTATATTTACATTTCACTCGCAGAAAATGTATAAGGAATTGTCGATTCTAGGACGATAAAACCATAACGTATGCATCCCTACCGTAATCTTTATCTATGCCAAATTGCATACAAATCCGTGCTGCAGTTTTTGGGTAAAAGAGAAACGAACATACATTCATATTTACAAACTTTCGCAATTATAATACACGTATAAGTACAATCTAGCCTCGCCGCGTGGTTTCGACCGCGCAACTTTTGAAATCTTATCCCCCCATTGGACATCGCATTCTCACATAACATAACTGTAATTGAAATATTGGTTTGCCCTCTTTGATAAAAAAAAGTGGATGTTTTGCACCTTCGCTTGAAGCTATATATTAATGATTCATGAAAGCATCAACAAATTTCATAATTTTTCGGAAGTTTCAGGTACACCAGTTGTTATTCCAACAGCGCCATCCAAAAGGATTGATCCTACTAAGGATCCCTCTTTACTTTTGAGGTATGGAATCCAATCCTAAAAAGAATTGAAAAATTTGTTCCAGGAAAAGGTAGAAGAAACGAAGTTAAGACATTTTTAGTCCGTCATCATCATCATTGGCCTTGACAGATGTTTAATGCTGAATACGAAAGCAGCGGGGACGTCAACATACCACAGATAAACTCAATGTTGAGTTCTGTTACTTCCTTTTCGGACCTAATTTTATGCTGTTGAAGCGAAGAGAAGCCGAATACAGCTTCATCGGATTGATATGAGTGTTCGTCTGGCGACGGGGCTATGTTTGGGCTCGAAAGAGGGACCGACCCCTTTCTCTCCAGCAGACGGGAGAGATGCATCCCGATGTGAGTGTGTTTGTATCACCCAATTTAACTATTATTATCATGGCCCGAAGGACCGTGTGATCCCTCCTGAGGCGTTCTGTGTGTGTCTCCCAATTCTACTGTCTTACAGTTCCTTACCTACCAGGCCGCATTGTGATTTCTTACAACATCACATAAACTTTTCCTCCACTCGTCGCTGTTGCCTGTTTAAAGAGTAGACCTCTTCCGTTATTAAAGTATGTATTTGAAAATTTGTTAGTCGTATAGTGGACAAAAGTCGCACTTTTATGTTGAATCTGAGCTTCTTTGCTCGCAATACTCAGCTCAACTACGCAAATGTTTATTTTAGCATTGGCTGCCAAACAATGTTTTTAACCACACAGTGTATTTATTGAGTCAATTATTGTTTTGCAAATTTGCTTCCTGTTTCTATTCTTCACACATTGTTTTCTTTAACCTCGTTCCGCCTAAACTTACAATATATTTCTATTACATTGTGCGAGACATACAGGGTATAACTTAGAAAAGGACTACCGACGCGTGGGCTCAAGATTGCGAATTTTTTTGAGACGCAACCGTGAAGTAAGAGGTAGTACTGGAGGCCAAATCGCATTGCAGTCGTATTGTTCTGGAGCGACCGAGGAGGTACCTCTCGCTCACACGATACCGAAGCTATTCCATTTCCGGCGACCCATTGTAGGGTAGTAGGAAAGAAGCAACGAACGTCGAACTAATTTTTATGCGAATAGCATATTAATTATGCGGATGTTCATGGGTGTCGATAGTCATTAAAATGATGTGATTAACTAGTTCACCACCCTAAGTCATAAAAAAGAGGGTTCGTCTGTCAACTGCGCAAAAAGCCAACCTTACGCCACTACGTATTTATCCTTCGCGTGATGTTTGCTTGTTCGATGTCTTCATTAAGGCCGACAAGGGGTCACATTTTATGAAGAATATATGAAATAATTTAACATAATAATTATAACTGTAATCAACATAATAGTTAAAGTACTTTTGTTATGATTATCGTATTGTCACGGTTCACCTATGATCTTAACAAGTCGTTAGATATTTCTAAGCCTTGTATGTATATGCCCGATAAGCTAGAAACTGCTCTCAGCTGTCAAGTCAAACGGACACGAAATAAATATGATTGTGTGGATGCAGATGTGCACGGAGTCGGGATCGATACCAGGTAATTCGGTCCGCAATTCGCCTACTTCACTGCATAGCAATATAATACCAGATTATACATAAAAATACTAGCTGAACCCCGCAGGCACACCCCCAACTTTTGATATCGTGTAAATATCAGGATCAAAAGTTCAACTAAACGTACTGCAGATAATGCTTTAGGACCACTTTTCAGACCTGAGGGTGATACACTCAAAATGTCATAAAAACTGATCAGACGGCTGCTAAAACGTTTGGTTAGAAACACTCTGTTACGAGAATTATTTATAATTATATATATATATTAGATATTCAATAATCGTATCTAAACAATTTATTCGTTATGTATTTTTTAAACGTCTAGCTACACTAACTCTGTGGCGTAATCCTGTTGAGTCTGCCTAGTTGTGACAACTGTGAAACTCTAACAGAGGCCTTTAAATTTTGCTGACAGGGTAGCCGACGCGAAATTCAAGCTCAAAATATTTTGTGAAACGTCTGAAACACAAACGCGTTTAAATCAATTTGATTTGTAAGTTTCTCGATGACCTTGATGGTACTTGGCCAAGAAAACGCTGGATTAAAATATAAACAAGAATAATTATTACTCCATTAAACCTTTTCTCTTTTGCCCCCATCGAAACATAATGTATACGTTGTTATTTCTTACCTTGCATGTAGTTATACTGCAAACAATAACATGCTGCCTCGCTTGTATTTCCAATTCGATACGACTCTGGGGTCCTTCAAGAAAAGAGCATAGTAATTTCTTAATGGCAGGCAAGGACTTTGCGCCTCCTAGTTTTGCAGAGTGACCATAACACCCGTACATATCCGTATGGACTTTATTCAGATACGTCGCCTTCTTTCATCTCATCACACACAATAGGCCACCGTAATCTCGTTGAAATCAACATGTGTGTATTATTTTGATGTCTGTGGGTGCGATGTGGAGCCACCTACTTGCTTCGTGTTGCGATATTTCATTACAGAGTTCCCGTGGCTATCTCCTATCTCCATCGTCAGAACACACATGATATTGATACTAGCACTACTGTAGATTTATGAGTTAGCGTTCCGTCGCACAATATTATCGCAAACTTTTGCTATTCATTCCCGCCGAATGCTATGCGTTTCATAACCGGGACTTAAATCATAAGGACTCAACTTTGTATAGAATTCTTAATGCTTTTTATTTTGTCATCGGGAAAATCGGTAAATTACCAAATGTGTTAAATCTTATTCTATTCCTTGTCGGGGTGTTCTGGTATAATTTCTTATTACGTATAGCAGGAGGATAATAATATATAAAAGAGAGATGATAAACAAGAGGGAAAACACCCGAGAGTGGTGTCGTCATATACCTACTATAGCGCCTCTATTTGGCTCTCAACGCCCATAAAAATCTGCATAAATCTGGCCATGTAGATGGCTATGAACATATTAAGGTCTAACACAATAAGTAAATGAGTAAAACAATTTTAAATTGAAAACATAAAACTGCAAAAATCGTTATACTAACACGTGAAGCAAAAAAAATTTTGAACCTAATTTTTACGAAAATTGCGCAGACGGAGGAGAATGAACACACTTGTGTTGTTTGGTATATAGAGATACGTTAGTTTGTATATAGGACAAGTGCAAAACGCTAATATGTTTATATAATATGCATTATATTTTATTATTTAAATGAAATGAGACGTTACCCACACGTTATGCACACAATGCTTAAAGCTCTGTACCTAATACACAATTTGTGACGTCGTCAAACACACAAATTATAACGTGCGACACCTAGTTATAGTATCCACTCGTATATATACAAAATAGTGTTTATCTCTATGTCATCGTTGAACTCAAAAATACTTATTATAAAAATTGGTATGTATACGAGTATATGTATTTTTCGACGGAGGTTTGTTATTTCTTTTTTATTTTAATGGTTGGCGTAGCAGCGCGCGCGGGCTACAGCTAGTATTAGTTATTACACTTACAGAGGATTTACTGTCAAGATACATTCCAAGTGGAATGCTCTTTTTTGTAATTACGATCCAATTGCGAGCCATTGGGTGGTCACTAGTATACTTTAATGTACCATCTACCCAGTGTCGCTCGTCATTAGGTCGAACCTCATATCACCGCATACGTTAAAATCTCCCCAGCCGATCAGGCTGTAGCAGGCTGTAACACAAATCTTCATACATGAAAAACATTACCCTGCTTCTGTTACAGTTGGGTAACAAAATAGTCTCCAGCATCATATAAAACCTATCCAATCGAATTATCCCATTCGATTCTAGTTTTATAAATGCTTAATCCAAGCCCACGCTTACTGGAATTAATCGAAAGTACCTATGTCACTCCAAAGAGATGATAATATTTTAAATTATTTAGACAATCTAGACAACGTCAGGGGTATAAACTTATTAGTAATTCAAAAGAGTAGTCAGTCTCAACGTTATCAAACTAAATAATAAGCAGCATCTTATAACAGTTTGTTAATTAATTATGCGGGAATATATGAGGGTAGTAGTTCGGCAGTCTGAGACAGAGCGACCGTGACCCGAATGAAGACGTGGAGTCCTCGAACCCAAGTGAGAGTATCCCTTGGGAAACATTATTTAACAACCTACATCCACGTAAAGCAATTTTGTACCTACCAAATACACACAAAGGTTTGATAAATAAAGCTCGAGCCGTTTCGGAGAGTTTGATTACAAATATCGTGACGCCAAATTTTTTGTACAGGTTACAGGTACACACACTAGGCCCGGGTTGTCGGTTGGAACACACACCTCACCGACAATTCCAACTCAACGTTGATTTGGGATCCCAGAAATGAGCCCAAAAGTACACACGCGTGCCTTAATGGAGTCGCTAACGTATGCCACCGTTCTTCCGCGGCTCCTCCACTGGTGGCCGAGTGGGTGGAACACCGCACACACGCATAGGTTTGGTGGGTAGAAAGAGCTGGGTGCAACATATCCTAGGAGTTCTCACTGGTTTGCGAGCACACGTAAATGCATTCCCCGTGAAGTGTAGGTCCCCGTCAAGCTGGAGTTTAACGCTCTCATCACGTTTTAAAATATCTATTGAACTGGTATATAAATGTACCATAACGTGACAGACAAAATGTACCAGGCATGGCTTCGGTATACAACAGCTGTAGTATCGCCTTGTTTGTGGTTTATTACAATTCTGGTCAGTAGTTTATGTGATGAGTGCGTTCAAACAAACAACAATACTCTCCTCAGCTTTATATCACTATTATTACAGACAGTACGATGGTTTAAAGCGTGGTATTCGACGCAACTGTAGAATATCTTCTGTTTATGTGGATGCATATGCACGTCATCAATATCGCTCAGTAGTCCACACATATTGAAATAGATTAAAACGTATGGCAAATATCGTAGGAAATTTGACATTAAGTGTTAACATAAACATCAATTTCTATTACATATCTTATACAGAATATTTGAAAGGCTTTCTCATATAATTTCAATAAATGTAACACGCAATTTATTACGTGCTCACGTTAGATAAAAACAACATTAGTCTGCTGATCGACGGGCGAGTGAAAATCCTGTTTTAACGCTAAACGGTAGAGAATACCAGTAAATATTTTCGCGGCGAAATCCAATAATAGAGGTCCATTAGTCCCGAGGTTCGGTCCAAATGGGTGTATCAAACTTAAATCCCAAGAGAGTGTCACCGACTGGATACAAAAAACTGTAGATTGATTTAAAGAGTAGTTAACCATGATAGGGAATAAGCATTTGTATAAGCATTGTTGCTGAGTTCATCTTTAAGGGATTCTTAGATGTAAAATTTTTATGGTGCAACAATGTATTTAAAATGAATTTATCGATGAACCAAAATAAATAAAATTCAAAATAACTTCCTAGGCGTTGAAGATAATCTATAATAACGTTCTCTTATCTGTTGTAGGTTCACTTCTATAACGGGTTGGGAGCACACATTTCAATATTTTATTACTCCGCTATCTCCACGATCAGCCACTAGCTGAGTGAAATTGTTGCAAAAAATTCTTTCGTTATATTCGGCTCGTCCGTCAATCACTCACCTTAGGCGCTCTTGTCAACGTTACAAGAAAATGGATATTAAGAAAACACTGACACTATTCTCATAAATAATAATTCGGGAGGGTTTTCACTGTTCTCAATTTTCCCATCTTATGAAATAACGTAATAAGTACAAATTAATAATAACGCGGAGGCGAAACTGCTGCACCTAGACACTTGAAACTGCTGCACCTATATACTTGAAACTGCTGCACCTATATACTTGAAACTGCTGCACCTATACACTTGAAACTGCTGCACCTATATACTTGAAACTGCTGCACCTATACACTTGAAACTGCTGCTCACCTATATACTTGAAATTCTGTGCAAATAAGGTACCCCTTTACATGGTATAAGATGTGAGTACTGATGAATGATTTTAAGAAATTCAACCCCTAAGGGGTGAAATAGAGGGGGTGAAGTTTACATGGATTTTTTACTATGTTACGCGGGTCACGGAATAAATTGCGGGGCGCTGCGGCACGAGGAGCAGCTGAGGTTTTAAGATTTGAACAGAATCGGATCGGGTGGTACGGTTTTCAACTTTCATTTATCATCATCATCATTGACCGGACAACGTCCACTGCTGGACATGGACTTCCCACATAGAGCGTCACGGTCACGAGCCCCTTGCATCCAGCGGCTCCCCGTTACCTTAAGCAAGACGTTAGGCCGTCCAACACCCCGTCTTTCTTTTTGAGCTTGGAAATGTAATATGTTCAACTCTGGATTTTTGAATTATTCGAGTTAAGCAGTATACAAATATATGTAACATCAGTCATCAACAGTATCAGTCTGTACATGTAATCGATTTTCCCAAAATTATAGAACGGAATTTTATGCAATTTTTACCATTACATAGAGCGATCCCTGTGAAAAGTTTTTGTAAATAACGTCTTAAGGTAGTGTCATTCCGACCCGTGTTATTCACGAGGACAGCCAGGGCGGGCAGGTCGTTAATGATACATAAAATCACGACACCATAAATATCAAAATAATCTGATACGGCAAGACATCTCAGCTGGGCTCATTACATTTCACGGATGATGCCCTAATTAGGTGTATAATAATGTAATCTATATCAATTAATAGGTAATCGATCTTCAACGCCGAAGTATCGCTCCGGGTGGAGATAATTGAATGAGAACGTCGTTTCGGTCGCATCTTCAGTTTACGCCAACGTTCATAAATTACAATTAAGACAATTGGGAATTAATCTGTTATTAGGCACTAGCTGCGCAGGAGACGTCAATACGTGGGAGCCGACGATAGTTTTCGACGCAAAAATCTTCTTCGTCTCGAGACGACATTTCGCTTCTGCTTTTAAGTAATCGCGGAGAGCCAACCTTCGATAATCGGAGTGGTGCAAGAAGTGGAATTATTATCTCCATGAAAATCGGTTTAGCTATTATTTAACACGCACAGTCACTTTAATGTTATCCACGTATGTGTAGACAGAATACCAGTACAGGACCGCGACTTGTGGTACACTCTGAGGACGGCCTCTGTCCAGCAGTGGACGTCATCTGGCTGCTAATGATGATGATGAGATAAATTGGAAATATTACAAAGAGCCTACCCCGTACGGGATTCGACGTGCAGGGCAGAGATGTAATGTAATGTGAATCGTATTATACAAACAAAACCTCGAGGGGAGGTACCTCTCGCTCACATAATAAAGTGACATCTTCAGGGTCTTGTGAGTAGTCTGCGGCCCACTGAAGGGGAGGAAGAATGGAGGGCGACGCATCGGCATAGTAATTAAGCGGATGTTCATGGGCGTCGGTGGTCGTAAAAAGGCGCCGATTTATCGTTTGCTCCCTACATAAAACAGCCAATACGGGCTGGCTCCAATCCTTGTCAATTTGCATTATAAGCATAAACGAAATAATTACTACAACATTTCTAATTATTAAAAAGTAGATTCTCAGCCGAGCCGAAATATAATATTTTGGACTCTGGACTAATCGGCCCCTTTGCAACCCAAAGTTGGGCATACACTTGTGTATGGCTTGAACAATTTTGGAAAATTACTCCTACACGCCTACGCACTGCGGAATGAACTGATTCACATGCTACTGCGAAATAAAATCAGTTTCTTTAATATGTCGATTATCTTGAAATTCTCTTCGAGTTCTTCAAAGACGCACACTGATCAACTGAGCGTTCCTTGTTAATTGAGGTAACGGAATACGGCGCTTAAGTAAGGGAGCAAGATAAGCATCGTTTGCTTAACACAACATCTGGATCGAATGCACTTTAAACTGAAAAGAGATGCAATCAGCTGTTAAGTACTTATAACCTATTGGTTATATTATATCTACAATAAAAGCGAGACATTTAAAGCCCCTGTACGAATGAGCTTAAGACACAACCGGGGAGGTACCTCTCGCTCACTTGACACCGCCGGAAAGTGACAGATCGTTTCAGTCGCGTTTCGTGCGGCTTGTGACTATCCGGTGGTGGTGGTAGGAGGAAAGGAAGACACGCATCTGCATGACAATAATGGCCATTTGCGTCGGTAGTCGTCAGAAAACTCCGATTTCTCTTTTGTCCCCTTATACAATAAAAAGGAGGTGCAAGTTTCTTCAATGATTTCTTTTCAATCGAATCTCGTGATAATTCAGAGACATGCATCATGATGAGTTGTGATGTCAGTTGTCGCTCCAATATCCTGCAGGAGAAAGCCACGAGACGTCCCTCCCTGCGTGTGTCGGTTCAGCTGCAACACCTCTCCTTCCTCAGTAAAGATTTTTCTATAGTAAACACTAGACAGTAACAGACAATGGATAAAAAAGTATATATGCGAAGTAAATCACAGCTGGCAAATCCCACCGGTATCCATCCGTGATCTAAAATCTCTAAATTTGAATTCGGCACGATACCGAGAGGTAACAATTTCCGATCTATATGTATCGGATGGCAGCAATCGCAAACACTCGTAACAAACACATGTATCATCATCGGCGATTTCCTTTCACTGGCGCGGTTTCAGGGGAGGACACACGGGGTTGCTTCCAGGTTCCTAAAATAGGTATATAAAAAACTGTTCTAAATAAAGCTTTTCAATTTTTTCAATCAGGAGTTCCTCAATTTTTTACAAAAAGAAGAGATTAGATTTTGTAATTTAGAATATATTTGTATTTTTAATTTTCGTTTCATCGAAAAATTTACAAGATGCAGGCCCTACGTAGTCTACACTGCAAAGCCGATCCTGACTGAATCTGACCGTACCTAACTCGTAAGCTAACAACAGATAGACAAAGCGACTAACAAAACTGTCATAAGATGGTGTGTCAACTAGAACACACATAGTCTTCGCTAGTCTGATGAACCGTAGAGGGAAATGCTAAAAAGAGCATGTCTCGCCACCAAACGTTAACGTTTGACGTGCATAATTAAGCTGTAACACTTATGTAAGTAATTATGAAATAAATAAGTTACACAAAAAATAGCATCGCCATCAGTACAACAACGTAGTAGTAGATTTTTTTTTTGCTGACGAGCTTTTATGACTGACGCAATATTTAAAAATAAAATATGGTGAGTCACAAAAGCTCGTCTTGTGTGTTCAAACCGCCACAAGCTGTTTTAGCAATGATATTTTTTAAAAGGTCCATTTTTAAAAACAAAAATGCACTAGTAAAAGCAAGTCTACATTTTAGCTGAATTAGGCCGATACACCGCCGAAAGGTGACAGCTATTCTATCGCGTCTCATGCGGCTTGTGAATAGCGGGTGGCCCATTGGAGAAAAGGGAAGGCGGACGATATCTCTGACCAACATAACAATTATGTGGATGTCTATGGGTGTCGGTAATAATCAAATCATCGCTTGTACGTTTATGCTATAAAAAAAAAACAAAATAATTAAAGTGGGTCGATTTATACTGGACCTTGAAATGTCAAAATCGTGAGAGTGAAAAATAACAGCGATGCCTATTGCTACGTTGTGTAATCTCGTCACTTAGTCTTGATCGTGGTGCAGTTTCTTTGACCTTGTGGAGTTGTGAACTGTTATTGTCTAGAATTCACAATTCAATTCTAGTTACAATTCCTAGAATCGGCTACTCTCACTTTATTGTCACTCCGAAGTGATTGCTATTGCAATTATTAGTGCATTGAAAATGTGGTATTGAGAGTCATGATAACAAACATCTCCATTTCAAGAGAGCACCAAAGGGTTCTCGTGCGTCTGCCGGGAAAGAGTTACGGGCCTAAGTTTCTTGGGTCACGTTATGCGCTCACCTGGGCATATATTGGAGAGACTGATGTTATTGGGTCAAATGGAGGGCAACGCGCCAGAGGACGCCAGAGGAAGTACAGCGCGGAACAGGCGAAAATGAGGGATAACTTTCGGTCACGACCCTGAGCATTTAGGGAGCGACGAAAACTAACAGCAGCGGTGCTTTGATACCGTGTCGTGCTGGTACAAACGAGGTGCCTCTCACTTATCAGATCAGCGAGTAGTGTAATGATGTCACTTTTCCTACGGTGGCCCATTTTATTCGATGGGGTGAAACAGGGCAATTAAAGTACACACTGTTTCCAGTTTTTCTCACTGGTTTATTACCATTAATTAAAACAAATCTTCACTACGTTGGAGGCGAGTGGGCTGTCGTCGGATGGCTGGATGACTCTCATCCACAACATGCAGATGCATTGCACTCCTTGCCCAATCCGCACCGATCGAATCATGCGAACAAACAGCACGATACGGGTTATCATATCACCTCACGTCTGTCTATATTTTATGAGCGAAAGGTACCAGCATTACATCTTAGAGCTATAAGGAGAATAATATCTGAACCTCGGCTACAAAATAATAGCATACATGAAACTTTAAAGACTTTCCTGTGGAACCTCCAAAGCGCTTCGTTGCGCTCTGTTGTTACATAAAATACCATTTTTACGATACCAACCCTCGGTCCTAACTTTCATATTTCATACTTTACCCAGTCTTGGGGATACTAGTAACAAACTCTTAGACGTAAAAGAATAGAAGTGTGTGTGCAATTTACACACAGTAGAAATTAAATAAAATATTTTTAATAGGTATTTTAAATTGGTGGGAAAATAAGAAATCGGAAACTTTTTGCGACTACCGACGTCCATGAACATGGGCATAATTACTGTGCCCATGCGTTGCCCTCGTTTTTGTTTCCTCTTATTTAATGTGCTACCTGCTACTCCCGATCCGAGAATCCAATGTCTTTATCGCAATGCAAATCAGTTCTCGTGCACATTATACTTCTTGACAAAAACGATTAAACGCACTCGGATAAAACTTTACCCTGGTGTAGACGACCTGTAATATATGTATCATATGGTGATGATGATACCGCTCTAAACGCAAACTAGGCTGTATTAATTAATCGTGCCGGCCCACTTAGGCTGCAAGGCTGCATGGCACTGACATTTATCTCTCCCTAACTTAGTTGCTCAATTCCGAACCATTAGCGAACTTACAGCCACTCGCATTATAAATTCAAATATGGTATGTCGTTAGCCATAACTGGTGGATATTTTTCATCTCTCGCTTTAAAATATAATATCGCTCTCGACCCTGACCCCGCTCTGGGGGTGCTAGAATGTCGGGGATCGCTGCATTAAAGGAAAATGTATATACTCTCCTCGTGTTACGCCACGCGACGTCATCGCCTTCTTAACTTCTACTCAACACGGAATTTAGCTACGCCACAACAATCCTATCATATGATGAATAAAAACTATTTTTATACAATTTCCACTTTTTATTTAATATATTTTTTACACCCACAACCAGTTTCGATTTATTATCATCAGATATTAAAAATATATTTAATGAATAGTGGAAATTGTACAAAAATAGTTTTTAACCTACCTACAACTGTGCGCGTAGTTTTAATAATAATTTATCAAGAATTTTACAAATAAAAGACATAAATTTAGCCTTCAAAGTAACCAAGATAATGTCATCTCATGTTCTTTGCCGACCACAGAATCGGGCTGAAAATATTTTAATAAAAATCTATTTGGCAAAGGGCCTAGACAAAGTTTATATTTTTTAAAACAGCAGTCGACTCATCTATTATTGTGTACTTGCATCTTAAAGTCCTACTACTCATGTATTTGCATCTTAAAGTCCTTACAGTGGGCGACTCTCTCTGGGGTCTGGACAGCCCCATCGAAGACATTTCCGCGCGCTTCTTTTACTCGAGAACTTAAAATGATCACATCGTTTAAACTTCTATACTAAAACTAGCATTCCGTCCCGGCTCTGCAAGAATATTTCACGAAATATGGCGAATTAAAAATTATGATTTTTAATTTCGGTCTGGTAAACATTACATGTAACAATGATAACAAATTAAATTTACGACAGAACAGTCTCCGCTGAATAATTTCTGCTGTTAAATAAGAATTTATTTTGATATTTTTCACATTTGGATACATTATCGATAAAATCGTTGTAGAAAACGTTGTTATATAGCCTATGTTGCGGAATGATGCAGGAATCTAACAGTGAAGGAGTTTTTCAAACTTGTCCAGTAGTTTCGGAGCCTATTCAAAACAAACATACAATCTAATGTTTCCTCTTTATAACATTAGTATGCAATTAAAATACAGTCTAGATAATTAGTTGTTTAGTTTTATTTGTTCCTCACGGTAACGCGAGTAAATCCGCGTGATTCAGTCATCAATTTTAATATTCTACTGAAACATGTGTCCTCTATTCAAAGTTACTCAAAGTCGTGCCTTACGAATAAATGCGATATGCATGCAATGTAATAACGCAGCCGCGTCACTAATGATTATGTGTGTATGTAGCTTTACTGGCTGCGTTCTACAATTTCATTAGTAAGTTTCTATTTCGTGGAAATACCGGTATTAAGTGTTGAAATATACTTTCTTTGCTTTTCTTATCATTATAAACACAAAAAAAAAAATATAACGAGACGTTTCGGACGATTTCTATCACATACACAATGACACCATATTTTGTCTGCTTTGATTGATGTTCCACTGACAATAACAATGAATGGGTCACAGCACTAAAGTAATTGATGTTAGACGAAGGCAAACGTAAATAGTGATAAGTTCGCTGAAGTTGGCCTTCAAGAAAGCAATGGAATAGACCCGACACACAAAAAGACCAGTTAGCAGATGGGCTAGTTTCTCTTCAATAGTGATACTGACGGCGCTCCTATTGCAACTGCCATATCAGTTCGTCGGGTAGCGAAGACCATTCTGTCTTGTGGTTCAGGTAAACGAAAAAGACCCTCTATATCCCCGCATATGGATAGTATATAAAGTTGACACGTTTAGGAACATCGAAATATTAATCTGTCAAAAACTACGTGAGAAAAATATATCTTTGCAGCAGCAGCAAGACTAAAGTCCTAATGACACGAAAATCTAATGCACAGTCGCCGTAGCATAGAGGACTAAAGCCGTCTGTGGCGTCCGCCGCATGAGCAGATATATGGTCCCGTATGATAGTCGCATGAGTGTTCAAATTGTCGTCTCCCGTGTTGGCCATTTATTAGAAGGTTTCTTATGTTCTGTCCCATTTAATTACGAATCCTTCATATGTTTATAGAATTATTAGGCTTTTTTGAATGCCGGAATCACACATATGGTGTGTCCAATTTAATAACGAACCCTTCCTATGTCTAAAGCTTTGTGCGATGCGACACTGTCAGTAGCCACATTACTAGCGGCTCACAATTTGGCTATTTGACGAGGGACAAGGACGTCTGATAAACACTAATAAACTCTGCATTCGGGTACGGACAGTTTATTAGTATTTATTGTACGGTGATATACAGAGCGAGATATTTATACAAGACAAGTGCAAGTCTCGATACATCTGTGTTGTATCTCAACAGCGTGAGCATTGTATTTGTTAGAATTTTAATTTTTACTAAAGTCCCCGGTTATAAAAAATCCCCGGGGATTTTTTAACGGATTACTTAAGTTTGCATCAAAATCCGCTCATTTATTTTTACGAGACGCGCGATCAAATAAATTATATAAACAGTCAAAAGTTCCAAAAACTTTTGAAATGTGTTCTGGTATGGATTCTAAGTATCCTTAGAAAATCTTTCCTTTCGTGTACAGACTCTTGTTTCTGTTTAAAATAGGTTTTACCGCAGTATTTATGCTAAAAAGTACTGTCCTGCAGAGCAATCGCTTCAACTGATCTTACAATCAACGACTACTATGCAAACCTGCAAATCGAGGTTTTACATTTTATAAAAGTTTTTAAGTAAGAACCTTAAATTTTATATTGAAATACAATAATAATTTATAAAATGTTTCCATTCATACTCGCTCTTCAAACAAAACAAAACTTTTATTGAAGACGTACTTCAATAAAATTCCCTTAATACATTTTGTATTTTGTCTAGACAACTGTAGGAGAAACACAAATGCGAGATGCGATATCATCAGCTCTTATCAATGTGGCCTATTGTATTTCTAAACAACATTGTTGTAAGTGGTCACCAAAGCGCGCTTTGATCCCACAAAGTGCGATCAGCCAAGGGGTAAAACGAGCAGTCGGGTCACCCGACACATGCGTCCGCACTTAGTTTTGGCAGACGCGTTGTCAGCCTTTTCTAATCATCTCTAAAAAATAAGTCTCATAACCACGGCGGCAGCTTGTTTATATACATCATAGGGGGTAAAAGAATACTCGGAGCCTCTAGAAGTCTACCGCCGTATTATTGTAAGACAGACAGACGTTTTGCCCTCCTTTTCTCCTCCCCTCCAATGGCCCACCAGCAACTCACAAACGGCGCCAATCGCCACGTCATAGCTGTCACTTAACGTCGGTGTCATGTGAGCGGGAAGTGTCTCCTTGGTCATGCCGGCCCAATGCAGCTGTGATTCGGCTCTGACGAATAATCCACTAAGCTGCAATTATTAAACGCTGTAGCTAAGGCACTGAAAGTAGTTTAGAGTTATCTAATAGTTAGGCAGCAAAGGCGTGAACAGCTTATGTTAGTGTCTTGGTTTCAACAACGAACTCGCGGGCATCAACCACACGCTAGGTACGAGTAACTCTGCGGTGATCTAGAGGTCCAGGTTCGAACCTCGACATGTACCGATGAGTTTTTGGAACTTGAGTACGTTTTCTGAATGTTCTCACGGTGACAGAAAACATCGTGAGGATAGCCGGATTCGTGTTTTCTGATTCGACCTATTCTAGAACTGGGGCTGGTTTCTCCCAGGGTTGCAGAGGTCAGATGGCAGTCGCTGTGTATAAAAAATTCCGCCCTCGGGAAATTCCCTAGATTAGATACCAGAGCCCAATACCATCTGATATAGGAACGGTGCGGTAGGTAGTACGAAGAAGACAAAAGTAATAGTAAAGGGAAAGATAAAACTATAGATTTTTTCATAGCATACTCGGATGTCCTCGGACAGAGGAGCCAATGGGTGAATACCGACACTCATTAACATCTGCACTACAAGGCCATACGTTGCCATCAAATAGGCCACCGGCTACACACAAAGTGTGCCAGCCTAGCCATCACTTTAGAGGCGGTACCATATGACCAAGAAGTAACCCCTTCCCTTCCCTGTTCAGTGGTTCCCTGTTAGTGCCGACCCGATTCGGCAGCTTACGTGTTATATACGCATGACTAACTAAGATAGGCTCAGTTAAACAGATAAGCAAGATAACAAAATAACCAAGCAGATTACCAGGACCACAGAAGCTTGACAAAGTTGTAATTCTGTGGATAATTTCTTATTCATTCACCAGGCAAAACCCGGAAAGTCATAACAAAGTGGTGACGTACATTTTTTCAATGCATTTATGATTGCCAAGTATTCGGTATTTAAAACAGTTTATTTTTAACACTGATCAAACATGCCGTACATATGCGACGCGAATGTGATTTATCTGTTGCTATCTTTGCAACTTTGCATCGATAAAAGATAAGATAACACAGAACACATTTTCGATCTGGCATACTCTGTTATCTTTAGTTGACACATGTTGATATACGTTTTATTGAGATCGTTACTTCATACTAACTCTCAAAGTGGATAGAATCGTGACTTAGTGAAACTGGATGCCAGTTCAGAACTTTTGTGACTATATTTCACTCCTACTACAGATATGCAATCAATTAAATATATTCATATCATCATCAACGTCAGTACACGCAAGTACGTACAACGCAAGTAATTTAATGTCCAATGCCATTTGCTACGGCACTTCTTTAATGTCCACTGCTAATAAGTCAGACCCTCAATGCCCACTGCTAAACTTTAAGACATCATCAATATAACGTCCACGGCTGAACTCTAAAACATCGGGTATGTAACGCTCACTGTTAGACGCTAAGACATCAGATATTTAATGTCCACTGGAAAATGCTAGGACGTCAGATATTTAATGTCCACAACTATACGCTAAGAAAACTGCATCTAATTTATACCAGTGAAAATGACCCAAACGTGTTCCGTAAAGCATTCCGGAACAGGAATTGCCCAGATGTCTTTCTAGACTTCGTCACATAAAACTAACTTTTATTTCTTCAAAACACGACTCAATAAGCATTACAGCATGCGTATAGTATTTTGCATAATATATGTATAGCTAGAAGATCTATTCCACGGAAACCATTCATTTTATTCGACATATTATAAATCCTTTGATTTTAAATTGAATATCAGTGCCAACCTGCAACCAAATCCTTACTTTCGCGTGACATAATAACAATGTGAAATAGAAACATACAATTTTACAATCTTTCGTGATTATAACACTAGTTGGACATGATATAAAAATACGTAATACAATAAATTCTTATGTCTAGCACACGTCTTTAAAATATTAAAATTAACATTAATTTATTTGCACAGCTGCGTAAGTAGAACAATAACAGAGTTTATAGACACGCGTGGAATATTAAGTAAAGTGAAGTTTATGTAATTTTGTGTAACAGGTCAGTAGGAAGAGGGCGTCCCAATTGTCACCAAAATGATTGAAACATTTTTTATAAAAAAAGACAAGGCAACAAGCAGTCATAGGGTCCGCCGATTGAAAAGAAAACTATTTTAAAATGTTATACGCAGCACCTGAGGTACGTGCTGCCACGTAGCTAAACAAGTCTTCATACAGGTACCTCTCGCTCACATAATACCGCCGTAAAGTGACATCTTCAGTGTCGCGTTTCATGTGGTTTGTGAGTACCCGGTGGCCCATGGGGTCGGAGGAGGGTAACGCATCGGCATATAAGTTATGTAGATGTTCATGAGCGTCGGTAGTCGTAAAAAGGCTCCGATACTTCGTTTGCTCTCCTATTCTATAAAAAAAAGGTAGACACTGAAACCAGTGCTATGCAGCACCAGCTGCGCAGCAGACACTGAATCTTTTCCTACGCATCAGAATCGCAAAGCTACTTATCACTTTAATAGAAATAAATATGCGATAAATTCGTAACGGTGTATTGACTGGCTCAGCCTACAATGCTTTTTTAATAGTATGAAGGGGAAATTTACGTATACCGACGCCCGATACGTGTAACTATGATAAGAATCACAAGAGTAAGGTTGATACGTTTTGCCTCGACGACATCACTTCCTAAACCGACAAACAGGCTAGAAACGCAAATATAGGCCACGATTTAAATTTTTAAGCCGCGCTCGCTTCCAATTCCACATATAGACAAACACAATTTCAAAAGTTGAACGACAGTCGGCGGCGGCGCGATCTAATCTCGAACCAACTAGAATTCTAGTTGACACGCACCTGGTTTTATTATTTATGCCACCAACATTTACCACTAGCATCGCCGCGATTTCGCTCGCATAACCCGCGTACTTTCTCGCTATAGCTTAATAGTATATAGCATACAGACATTGGCGACAAATGAGCTATAAACACTGAAAGAATTTTTCAAATCGGACCAATAGTTACTGAGATGAGCACATTCAAACAAACTTCTTCAAATATTCAGATTTATAGAAACATAATGCTGAAAAAATTGTTTCCAACTTTGTTTGAACGCGCTAATCTCAAGGACAATCTTGTGGTGAATAGTGGAATTATCGAGGAAGGCTATAGGCTATATACCATGACGCTACTAATAGGACCGGAGTTGCGCGGGGTGATGCTAGTAATAGGTAATGGACCGTGCTACTAAACAAAATTGTATCACCTAACTGTAATTAAAATGTAGTCGTATTGCTGTTACTCAAGTTTACATAAATTTCTAAAATTGACGAATATACTAAAACGTTTTATGTGGGTTAATAGTGGGGGCCCTTTGGGGGAATGGGGTTAAGGAGGGCAACGCATCTGCAAAACCACAACAGTGCGAGTGCTATTGGTTCTCCGACTCCAAATGGCTTCGATCGCTGGATTGTAGGTACAGGTATGGTGTAAAAACTCACAAAATTTACATACGAACAAGTAATCTTTTAAATAAATAATTACATGTACTAATTTGGTTGTGAAAAATTTAAAGTAATAAACAGCCATTCTCCTTGTGGTCATGGGAATTTAATTAATTTAAAAAAAAAACGCGATTAGCTTCCACCTAAATGTATTCAATTCAATGTAGATAGTGATACCATTAATTAAAAACTATACATGTAAATACACCACGCTACCTTTCACAATGTAAATACTTATGACGAAATGGCCTAGTGTTTATAAATTCTGATTTTTTTTCATACTTTTGACGTCAGGGAAAATGACAAGAGTAAATTTTTACGATAAGCGCGCACACAGTCCCAAAAAACCGATACCCTGAAGTCAGCTATAGTTAATGTTTTCATTTTTATCTTGTTACGCCAAAGAAGTATTACTTCTAACGTGTGTACACAAGTACACACACACTTATTTATTTTGTTTCTTTTCGTGGAGAAGTGTACTAAACGTACCGTCATCGTTCGTCGGTGAGATCCGATGAGGCGTGTGGGACACCTCGGCGACTTGTCAGTCCCTCAGAAGAGACCCAGACTCCGCCAAAATCCACCTCCAATATGGGTAAGGTACAGTCGCACAACCGTAATATATAGATATAAAAAATATTGAATTGTCAAATCTATTACTAAAACGTACCTATACCGAACCTAACATCTCTTATATTGTAATAATTTAATTTCTAACTTAATCGAGAAATACCTATTTTAACACAACAGTTAACAATATAAACTACTAGTACCGTCCCGAGGTTTCACTCGCCTATCGCCACTCCTATGGGCCATAGCTATATACTATATGGCCGATATACTTCCTCGATAAGTGGGCTGTCTAACACTGATATAAATCTTCAAATCACACAAAGAATTCCTAAGATAAACGCGATCAAACAAACAGAAAACTTGTTCAGCTTTATTACATTAATACAAATCCTATAGACAGAAAATATGGCAAGTCTCTAGATTGTACACGCCACAATGTTTGTACATCGTGTAAGCAAATTTATGGCTGTTTTAGAAGATGAAGAAAGTGTTTATCACATTAAATCATCATTAAATATATTTTTTATAGAAAACACAGCTGTAACACGTGATGTCTGTGTACAGTTACATGAGAAGCAATACTGAATATTAAAGGACGTTATTTTTCAGGTCATTTCTGATGCTTTCAATCATATCATATGGTGTCTGAAACTTAACCCTTGTTATATTTAATTTAAGATTTTTATCAAAAATCACCTTATTTTTAACTTTTGTAATGTTTTTTTCTGATAGGACTATCTAGAGTGTATTTTCTCAATGTCACTGAAAAAGACATGCCAGTCCATAAAATGATCTTCAGAAGCTTAACCTAACAGTTTTAAAAAGACAGCTGGACAAAGTTCAGAGTTGACGAATTTTCGCTAAGCGTTATTAACTTTAAGGTTTCATTTGAATAAAAAATGTATGGTGCTCTGCACGTTATTTTAAAAACATCTGCATTTCTTTAGCTATATACACTTGCTATTAAGTACACAGAACATTGACCAAAATAGCAATTAAATAAGAAAGGAAGGTTTTTGGGTTTTTTCCACGTGACCCCCAGCATTCCTTATGCAAATTCTCACTGATGTTCGCAGACTCCGCCTCATTTCTTCACCCGCATTAATATTTTTTTCTCGCAAAACATCCACGCCATCGATCGGAACCATTTGATTGTAAACTAAACATTTCATGTGGCCATCACATAAAAATCCACCCAAAAACATTACAAAATTTTAAAATAAGGGGATTTGGTTGAAAATCTCCACACGGGTAAAGTTTTAGACCATATGATATGATCAAAGTGACCTGAAAAATAACGTCCTTTAATATACAGCACAACTTTCCATGTAACAGTATTTTATTAACGTTAACCAACGTAAATTGAAAAATTTATCGTGTTCTTGTATATGGAGACTTATGCTATGGAAAGAGAAGCCTAATACAGCTTCTTCGGGGGTGCATTGTCGTCTCCCTATAGGTACTCATAGACTAAACTGCCGTTTCCTTTATGCTATATATAGATGCATTTACCTGCTGGATATGTAATTTAGACATTAGTTTTATATAATATAGGGGGAAAACAAGGAATCGGTGTCTTTTTACGACGCCCATGAACACCCACATAATTACTATGCCGATGCGTATCCCTCCTTCCCCCCGAACAAAACTTCACGAAACGCGACATTCAAGTTGTCACTTTACGGCGGTATTAGGTACGGAATTGGGTGGGCAAGGCGAGAGGTACCTCTCCGGCCGTGCCCACCCAATTCCGTTGCATAGGAGAATGTAGTGTCATGCATTATGCATGGCACTACCGCCTCCTACGCAGCATGGCACTACCTCTTCCTAAAAGTAAAGTCCAGTAAGATAGTAGAATTTATACCAATTTAGTGGTTAGTAAGAAGCTTTATGTTTGAGTTTTAATTAGTTACACAATAAAAAGGTCCATATCATATAAAATGTTTTAAATAAAATGTTGAACCATTTATGATATATAAAAAAATATCTAGTATTTAGCTACATGCTGGGGTGCCTTCTATTATCATCAGAGACCGCGTACTCCAACCCCCCCCCCCCCAAACGCACCCAGGGAGTGGAGTAACATTCGCTTTTAGCACCCTAAAAGGAACCTACCTGAAGTTTGCAGGTGTGTTATGAGTAACTGTTATTTGTCTTTTATGGCATATATTTAAGCGTATCTCTGTCCGCACAAAAGCGTAACAACTCTACGAACTCGCATTATTTTAATGATATAGACTTATTCATTTATCTTCCCTCAACTTAATGCCTAAATATATCTAATTTATATTCTGTTTACTAGTTTTCATGTGACATGTCTAAAGACAAAATATCGCAAATGCATTATTGTTATGGGTTTAAAAGTAGATACTACAAAACGAGCAATGTCATTATAATAAATAAATATAATAAAACCCATCTTTTCCGATTTGGAGACCACCAATTCCCAACAGTGGGACATATCCGTAAGAGTAGATTGTTATTAAGTCACTATATTAATTAGTAATGAAATCAATTTAAATTCCAGAAAATATTTACATTCTTCTAAATATAGTGGGAACACTTGCATGTACAAATATAGTGGGAACACTCGCATGTACAAATATAGTGGGAACACTTGCATGTATAAATTTTTTAAACAGTAAGTACTTCTCAGTTGATCAACAAGCTCACCTTAAATCATAGACAATTAAAACAATCATTCGCAATCCGTTCCGAAATACTCCAAATTCCTGTCACCGCTTCCAACTATAGACCACTTTAGACAGATGCGTTTTCGTCGTAAAAATATGCACTGGCGATTTTGTAAAAAAAACAAATAGGGCGGCCGAGTGTGCGTGCGGCTCTCGCGACAGTCGGCGGTGAACTGAGTGCGACAGTTCACGCCCAGAACCAACAGTACACGGACATCGGGTCTGGAACACTAGGTGCGTGTCATCATTGCTTTATTGAATCAATCAGATCAGCAGACTAATTAAGAGTAGTACGATATAATAATAATAATAGTACACTGGGCGCAAAATTTATGTTTAGAAGTGAAAGATTTTCCACAATCACAGGGCTTGGCCATTAGAAGAGCAATCAGAGCTGTAACATCAGCACACAAACATCCACACAACTAAAGTAAACACGAATGCGTCGCTCTCCTTCAGCTCGTCAACTGAGATCAATTTTTTGCCCACGATAGGATGATGGTCTGGGCCCTCTAAACTGCAATGGTCTCGACAGCGTACACGTCGATAACAATATAATAAAACTGAGAAACTCCTTTGTTTGTTTGAGTGCAGGAATCTCTGGAACTACAAGTCACATTTGAAAAACTTTAATGGCGTTACAACTAATATAGCGGAGCAGTCATTACTATAATTATGAGCGAGAATGCCACCTCGTTTATGCTACAAGTAACTCACTGATAAGTACAAATATCACTCGTAATGCACACGCAGAATGTCGGTGCATCATAGCAAACCGCATGGCCGGCACGTGCGACCTTCTAGATAGTGTCACTATCAAAACAACAAACGTTTAATTACATTTATCCAACTCATTGTTTAGCGGCAGACGCGCAATCGCTCCTTCCATATCAGGGTTAGCTCTTGATCACCTGCTGTCTACCAGTTAATTGGTTGTTACCTCTATCACATAATACCGGCCGCGGAGTCGATAAAAGCTATGCTGTCGCGATTCGTGCGTGTAAGTTAATAATACCGTTATTGAACCATTCTGATTTTATATTTTAGGTCAAAACATCGTAAATATACGTATTAAATATTTTTGAATAGCTTTTTGTAAAAAAGAATTTGTTAACTTAAGATTATAATTAACATATTTCAACCATGAACGATTCATAATATGACTTGAAAAATATTAAAGAGCATACAAAGAAATAGTCTGCTCGTCGACCTCCTTACCTACGTGATTTCACATTTACATTTTATTATTAATTTGGTTACTATATTTACTATATTTTACCGTTTCTAGAAATATTCATTCACCTATATCATACGTGTAACAAATATACTTCCAAAAACTACTTGTTATTAGACTAAAATACCATGTGTTAGATTAATTGTTAATTAGAAATAAAATATTTCTCTATCAGCTAGCAATAGTGAGCCTTATGGAACCTTACAACACTTCGATGAATGGCAAACTTCTGAACAAGTATTCCCAACTTGATTAAGTCTAGCGTTCAAAAAGGGAGTAATAAAGATGACTATTAAGACCTAGTGCAGGCTGCATCGCGGTCTATTGGTAACATGTCCAAACACAGTCGTGAGGTTCTGGGTTCAAATACCGGGTCGACATAAGGTTTGTTATTGGGAAATTTCCGAAAAATATCGGAATAGGAGAATGAGGGCAGAGGGAGTGCTCCAGTGCCTGCGCACACACTTGTGCACTACAATGTGTCATGCGTACCTGGTAAGTCTCTATGGAGATGACCGCCGTGGATTAAATTCCGCTATTATTATTATTAAGTGCTAGCCTAAAATTTAGCCCAACAATACAGTTAGGGTTGCGTTTCATTTGGTCCAGACATGTGACAGTTACAACTTGAAACGGGTTGAATAGAGCGTGTTGGACTGACAGTAGAGCACCTTGTTGACACCGTGACATAATGGTAAAATTATTTATTTTTACTATTACATTTTCCAGTCTCCATTTCAATTGCAACTTATTAGATATAATTATGTTTCACAACAGAGTCGAGCGCTGCTTGAATGTTTATAATTTAAATATATAAAAAATAAACATTATTATGATACTTTTGATGTTTCGCTTACTCTGTGTCGACTTGTCTATTTGACGATCGATTGGCGTAATTGTAGTGTAAGCTGGTACCTATGCCGAGCGCGTTACAACAGAGGTCGCGGGTTCGAATCCCGCCAAGGTCATGTTTATTTAGGTGATATATTGTACTTTTATAATAAAAATATTAAATGTATAAACATCCAATAAGTATGATTCAATTCAGTCCGGTACTTAGCACGGGGCTGGGATAACGTGGTGAGATAAGTCCATCTTTTAGCCGACTATAGTCCGCTACAGGACAGGGGCCTCTCCCAAGGCGCGGCAACTGAGTCCATATAATGTTTCTATAATATTGATATTGCTGAACTTAAACCAAATGCACGATGTAATCTCTCGGATTTATTGTTATCTCTACAAGCCACACGGAGGAATAAAAAAAATCTTCTTTTTTTAACACCTTTCATCACACGAACTGTCTGACCCTTATATTCCGAGTCGCTCCCTAAGTTTTGTGACCTCGATTACGATATGGTCAATGCTACCATTGAGAAACGTTATAATATAGTTCTAATATATACGTATTTAATAATCATGATCTTTTATTCCGACAAAAAACAATGCATTGCAAAATGGTTTACATACATTATCGCGATAACCGAAAATCGGGTTGAAAAAAAAATGCTTCAGCATATGCAGGGTCTGTTCTAACCGTCCTGTGAACACTCTTACCATCCTTGTGCAATTTTATTTAGAACTGTACAAGTTTAACTATTCTAAAGTCTTAACACGCGAGAAATATGCCGTGAGGTGACGTTGGGAATGCCTCGGAATTTTGAGACACACTTTAAGATGCGTTTATTTGTAAAAAAAGAGAATGGACATTTAAAGCATGAAGCTTTAAATAGTTAAGGTATATTTATAAAAACAATTTTTTTCTAAATAATTTTCACTCTAATACTTTTACAGGTACCAAATTTTCATTGTTTATTGTTTCTTTTTAATTAAGACTATAATTTATTGCCTCCACCGAGTCTACCGGTGGAGATCAGGAACATAGGACAGGGCCACATGGAGTTCTCTCAACAGCCTCCGACAGTGATCCGTTGGTCGACGCAATCTAAACTCGGCAAACTGGGTATGCATTGACTAATGAAAAATTAATTGCGAATACGGATAATCACTTCGTACGATGGAGTACCTGTGGAGCTGCTCTCTGTGCCCGGATACGAAAATAATACCAAATTACCAAAATGTGGGTGTAACGAGTGGTGTCTGTGACTGATTGTCTGTTATTGGTATCGCAATATTCATTATGTGTCTCAGGTTTATCCCGTCCTGCATTGCGCGATATACGAACTTTGAAGCGCCAGAGTTAATAATAAAGGTCGTCATAAGGCCGGGCCCTTATGACGACCGGCTGGCTCAGTTGGTGACGTGGCGTTTAGACCGCGTGTTACGTCAGTGGTCTCGGTTTCGAATCCCGCCCAGGTCATGGGTGTTTATATATTAAGTATTATATGTATTTCTATAATAAAGAATCTCAAGTATATAAGATTTCTTAAATATATAAAAATCTTAAATATATTTCCGTTGTGAAACCTGTAACACAAGTACGGTACTTACCACAGGGCTTGGCTAACGTGGTATATTACATTATTATCTCGCTTCTATGTCTGATGATGCTCGGGACTTTATATTCGGCATACATAAACCACACGTAGGAATAAAAAAATCTTCCTTTTATTAACAACGCGTATGATCACGTTTCATTACACAAACAGACAGTTTGCAACCTTAACAGTCCAGACTATTATATATAGTTATACACATTATTACGATTAGGTGATGGAGTGCCAGTTTTTACACAGAGCGACTGCCATCTGACCTCTGCAACCCAGAAGGGAAGCCAGGCCCAATCCTAGGATGTAATAATGTGAAGGATTCCACCACACTTGCTATTTGAATAACATCTTGTCACATACAAAGCGAGTTTTGTTATTGTTGTACCCAAGCTTACATTTAGTACTTCCTAAAAACAATTTCTCGTTAAAATATATAAAGTACTAGACTCGCCCAGCGGTTTCTGCCGCGTAACTTTTCCCCGAGTAGTTATAGCTTCATAGTATATACTTCCTCGTACACGTAGCTTTTAGTTTCAGAGATTACCGTGTTCAAACAAACAAACAAACAAATAAACTCTGCCAGATTTCTATTATTATTATAGATAGTGTAAATTTTGTGAAAGTCTGCTCAAGCATCAGATAAGAGAAAAAAACCAAGTTTGCTCAAATCATATAAAAAATTGAAGTCATTAAGGAATATTTCGGTTCAGCTGTTACTGTTTAGAGCAGTTTGAACTCGCAAATATAATGCACTTACAACTCTTATAATGCACTTACAACTCTTATAATGCACTTACAACTCTTATAAAAAATGTTCAAAAGCTTGTAGTGTATGTAGAGTGATGAGCAAGCACTTAATTTGAAAATGCGCACCTAAAAGATAATAAATTTTATGTTTTCCTAATGTTATTTTGTGTTATATCAATAAAAGTAGAAATACCAGTCGCTGCCAGGTTGTTATGAAAACCTTCATCAACGATACACAATCATACTTTTTTTTATAGAATAGGGGCCAAACGAGCCATCAGAGCCACTTTTACGACTACCAACGCCCATAAACATCCACGTAAATGCTACGGTACACTTTACGGCGGTATCGAGTGAGCGGGAGGTACCTCCCCGGTCGTGCGGGCCCAATTCCGTCGCATAGGAGGATGTAGTATCATGCACCATGCATGGCACTACCTCCTCCTATGCAGCATGGCACTACCTCTGCCTATGCAGTATGGTCCTACTTGTTTAACAAGTTTATTCTGTAGCTTATTATGCTGTGGAATTATGTGGACGCATCGAACACTAATAGCACTGCATGTCGTGCAATTTATGGGGTAATTATGGAAGAAAACGAAGCATGGAATCAACAACAAATCATTGTCGCTACCCATGACCAAAACATTTAACTGGATAGCAGTTGGAATGAATGTGACAGAAGAAAGTCGTAACTCGTAGCCACAGCCGCAAGGAACGTCGCCTAACGTCGCGAGATGGCGTTCTCACACCGAAGCTAGCTTTGTGATCGAAATAAAGCTAGATTAACATTTATTTAGTCTGGCCATAAATACTCTTACAAAAAAAAATGTATCACTGGAACTTGGAGTCTGTCATTTCTCACGATTGTTCATTGTGTTTTCTAATTTTGGCGCGAACACATTATACAATATTTTGCAATATTGAAATGGAGTGGGGCGATAAAGATAACAGAAGAACTGTGATTGCAATACACAAAGTAGGTATGGAGCAAAATTCAATTTTTAAAACTCTCCATACACTTGGTATTATTAGACAAATGTTTGTGTACCGGGCTATTAATATGTTCAATGAGACCTCCTGTTAGGGACAGAGAAAGATCTGGCCGTCCACGTAGTGTTCATATGAAAAAGGTGGCCTAGGCCTTAAGACAAACAATTTGAATAAATCCTGTTCGAAAGCAAAATAAGTCGATAAATTAAGATAGCACCTAGAACCATGTCGTGTATTTTAACATTTTGTAGAAGATGACTTAGGACTTACAGCCTATAGGAGGAGCACTGGTCATTTCTCAACTAATAAATGAAATATACACAGGGTGGTAAAATATACACAGGGTGGTAAAATATACACAGGGTGGTAAAATATACACAGGGTGGTAAAATATACACAGGGTGGTAAAATATACACATGCTGGTAA
>JAFELO010000053.1:524873-535275 GCA_017140195.1 Eumaeus atala | reverse complement strand
GGGAAAGGAGACATCGACATACTAATTATGTGGATGATCGTGGGCGTCGGCAGTTGTAAAAACGATCCGATTTCTCGTTTGCCCCCTAGTCTATAAAAAAAATTAAACCAATCACAAGATGCAAAAAGATATATAATAAGATTGTTTTTACGGATTGTATCTGTTGCTGTAAAGCTTCTGAAATAATGGGCTAGTTAAACAATTACATAAACCGCGATAAAATCCTTAAAAGTAGTTGTATTGCAATGAGTAACAGTCGCGTAAACTTAAGACATCAATATATGGCGATATAGTTTACTCACAACCATTACAGTTAAGAGGAACGGGTTCGATTATCGTCTATACGATACGAAATAACCGTAAAGCTAACATTAAATATTAAAAGTCCTAAGACAAAAATCATTAAAATTTCACACCAGCACAAGCAAACTTTGAACTTTCTAAAGTAATATCCGTTAAAAGCACCATAAACAACGCTCGAAGCTATGTACGCCTGTCTACTGGAAGCGGCGTGGTTTGGGATTTGAGATCAGAATAATCTACAGTCTGCATAAGTCACTATTTAGTAACTTAGCTTTCAGATTTTTCTATAGTTTAGTGGGACAAACTAGCAATTGGAGTATTTTGATGACTACCAAGGCTCAAGATAGACATCCGCATTATTGTCCTGCGTACAAGCTGCCCTTCTATTTTCCTCCCCTCCAATGGACCAATCGAAGTGAGATAAATAAATAAATATGTGCATTTGCATAGGATTTCCTAGGGACACGATGATTTTTCCATCATGTAATCGAAATTAACAATAACATCCCGTTATTACATATTAATCTGCACGTATTAACAGTAGAAAACCCATCTCCTCAACTTAAATAATAGTTTCCAATTCATGCAAAGTAGATGGCGGTTTTACTCGTATAACCTAAATGCGTCCGATAGTTTTCCACTTGTACCGCATTTCAAACTCGACCGGAGTGCATCTGCACGCCATATATAAAAGTTTTATTGAAATACTTTCCGTACGAGCGGCCAGTGAGGTTTTAAATAGCGTTTGTGTTCAAAAACAACAAATTAGTTACAGTAGCTATTTTTAAATTCTGTACTTCCATTTTTAAATGGTGTTCAATTTTTAAATAGTGTTCCATTCTTAACTAAGTAACGTTCGTTTTGTAATTTTAAACTAATTAATCTAATGGATCTTTTTTGAGTTTTGTTTTTCAGTTCCTGTTTATTATTTGGCATCTTTGTACCACGATTATAACACTGCCGGTAGGAGGTTTAGGAACTATTTCTTTACTTATAAACGTCATGATTCTGAACTCGATGAAAAATTCGCCACCATAAATATACTCATTTCATTCACTTATAAGTTCTTGTAGTTGCCCTTATATGTACAACGTGAATTGTAAAAGATCGAACATTTTGTATGATAAAGTAGGTAATGGTCCAATGTAACAAATGAAACTACAAAAAAGCTGAAATATTGTTTATGTACATAATAAACTTCACAGAGTTTAATGTCGTTATTTTCAGAAAACATGGACACCGTGTGGTATAGGTAGGCCTAGTGGCCGCCCGGTCTAGGGTCTGGGTAACCTAAATTAAGAATTTGAAAGACAACTAGGTAAAATTTTTGGTACCCATTTTTTTCACATAATCGGAATCAGATACTGAATATGCTCTGTGGTTTGGCAGTGACATACAAAACAAACTTTTTTATCCCTAGTGTGCCTTTCTTTAAATTTTACATGTACATTATTTTACACGAGTTCAACAAAATTGATATAGGTCGTGTTTATACTTAAAATCTTATTTGTTATGGTTAATGTAGAGTTACAAGTCTATTCATTGAGACCTATATTTTCAGTAAGATAAATATTTAAACATACTCACAGTGAAGAATTACTAAAACGGAAAGGAACCAGATAGGCGAAATCTAGCAATAGATGATGTGTCACAGTTAATTTATACACGATTTGCATTAGAATATTTTTAGCACTGAACATTTGAATTTCAGTGTCTATAATAATAATAATAACAATAATATATGTGGACTTATCACACCACGTTAGGCCAGCTCTGTGGTAAATACTGTAGGTACTTGTGTTTACAGGTACTAGACAACGGAAATAAATTTAATAATTTCTGTAAATGTAAGAAATTTGATATAATTAAGAATAATTATAGAAATACATATATAGGCATGTGTGACCTAGGCAGGATTCGAACTCGCGGCCCCTGGCACAGCATGCGGACTAACCGACACGTTACTAATTGAGCCAGCCGGCCGACAAAGTATGGTCACCAATAAACATTCATACAATTAAAGGAAACGTCCTTTGCGCTACACCGCTTTTAGGTTATCCGGACTCTTAGGAACCACATAAAACGCGACAGGGTAACTAGCTTCTTTTATTTTTATAGTATAGTGGGTTAACTTTGGAAGAGATATTGCCACGCTGCATAGGAGTTAGTGCCATGCATGGCGCATGTCACTAGATCCTCCTATGCAACGGAATTGGGCCGTGACGACCGGGGAAGTACCCCTCGCACACTTCATACCGGAGTAAAGTGACAGCGTCGCTGTCGCGTTTAGTACGGTCTGTGAGGTGCGATAGGAGGGCAACGCATCTGCGAAAAAATCATGAGGCGTCGGCAGTCATCAAAAGGCTCCAAAGGCTCGTTTGCGTCCTTATGCTATATAAAAAAGATCAGTCGGAGAGTGTGAGCATGGTAGTATGAGATAGTCCCATGCTGCTTCGCTGTCGCGCTTCGTGCGGCTTATGAAGAGCCGGTGGGCTTGGGGGACGGGATTAAGGACTACAACGCATCTACATTTATTAATGGCCATCTGTATTCTCCAAACGGGACGGTCTCCTATGGGTTCAGAGACTTACTATGATTTTCAAAAGGTGTTGAAATCTTTCGCAATATTAGATAGATAAGGATCCAGGCTCTTATCCGACGTTTGATCTTATTGTCTCTTGTGTTACAAGCTTGTTCTAATGTGGGCGTCGAAATTTCTTCACCCGTGAGCTTAGCCATCTGTTCTAATGTATCTATTGTATGATTTGTAGCGATTTCTCAAAATCTATCAAGCTGAGTTTTTTTTTTCCAATAAGCAACAGTAATAGTAGGAACAGCTAAGAAACATTTTATCGTGAAATAAAATGCATATCGAGCGGTCCCGTCATTCACTATTTATTTAAGATATTTATTTAATTAAGATACATGAGTACCACCGACCACTCCTACCGTGGTACACGAATCTGTTAGCAACAGTTTTTTGACAACTCTATGCTGACGGAAGTGTCCAGTGCAGCTTCATTGATTACCATAGGACACGTCGGGCGACGGTCTACGTGAGATTGTGGTCGATAGGTGGACATGCATCCTTTCCACCTGTGATCAAGGACGGGCCTTTCCCGCAGATGGGAAGGATGCATCCGGCTAGTTATTTAAGATTAGCTACGATAAACATGATTATCTTGCCCGAAGGACTGGGTCCCTTCGCCTCCCCTCTCTGGCGAGGGGGAGAAGCTACGCGCGGCAAC
Organism: Eumaeus atala; assembly: GCA_017140195.1. Classification (NCBI taxonomy): domain Eukaryota; kingdom Metazoa; phylum Arthropoda; class Insecta; order Lepidoptera; family Lycaenidae; genus Eumaeus; species Eumaeus atala. The sequence continues at coordinate 531,724 of JAFELO010000053.1, read as the reverse complement.
TTGGGGGCTGGATTACCTCGATAAGCTATCATGACTAGCGGAAACGACTTGCGCGCGGTCGTAGTGGCACAGCAAATCCGGAGACACACTCTGTAGTCAAGTACTTGATCACCATCCCCTCAAAATGAACGTCAAAGCAACCAAATTGTGACATCTGCGAGGCAACACACTCGCGACTCCCACGCTGCTTCACCAAACCAAACCTAACCTACATAGAGACCAATGACTTATAAAAATGTGCATCTAGGAAGTTTTCTGGGTTAACAAACGCGATAAATCTCAGTCGAGAATTTAGGACACATTAATAACAGTAGACGTTACAACAAAAATCCGGGAATCATTTTTATGGTATAGGGGGACAAATGAGTAATCGAAAGTATTTTATGACTCCACTGTACATCAGGATAATTGCTATGCCGATAGGTTGCCCTCCTTTTCACCTCTCCCCAATGTGCCAACAGCTACTATAATATCATCTGGGCATAAGCTCTTTTTATCGCTTTAATAATTCTACGCTAGTGCAGAATTATTAAGTGAAGTGCCGCAATTTTATTTAGACATGATCCGCACATTTCTGGAATATTCTTATAGCATATCGGTTAACTAAGAGATACTGAAATTGATGCAGTGCAACCGAATTGGGACGGCACGATCCTAAAGATACCGGTGGCGCACTGTGGGTGGGGTGGGTTGTACCGTGAAAGGAGGAACGCATCTGGTTAATCATTCCGACAGGGGCTCTAACCGCTCGTTTGTTATCATGAGCTAATAATAATTCGACCTCTATCCGTTCTTTGTGACAGCGAAGCCGTAAAGCTCTCATCAAAGATGGTCATAAGAAATAATATTCTAGGATCTAATTGTGATCTGTGTGTGATACATGTAGTATCTACACAATAAAGATACCCTGCGCGTCGTTAGACACGCTAAGCTCAGGAACTACTTACCCGAACTGAAAAAATATTTTTGTGTTGAATAGTCCATTTATCGAGGAATGCTGTAGACTACACACCACGACGCTACTACTAAACGAGTCGGAGTTATGCAGGTTGAACAGCGGGATGATGCTAGCCTTAAAATGTACCGATATAGATCGACACATCACTATACACTGAGTTGTCGGCCGTTCGTCTGTTACCCGCACATCCTTGTGTAACTCAGTCACGGTCCGCGTGGCTGTGCCAACTTCTGCATCAAGCGGGTGACACGAGCGAAATGGTTCCATTCGTCATATCAATAAATAAAGCGCGCCGATATAAAATGCTAGACGCAATTCCAACTTTAAATTACAAATGTTGAACGAAATTTCGAACAAGTGTACGAGTCTAGTGCAATCGCTCCCGAAATTGTCTTGGCAACGACTCATCTAATTCAAGTTTCAAAAGCCGAGACCACTCTCTAGGCTGTTTTAAGCAAAAGGTTGTTCAAGGCGGTGTAAAACAAAAGTTATTTTAATGGGGATGATTAAATTCGATCGTCACGTGGCTCGGTCAGTTGGTGTGTCTTTTTATAGCGCTCACTTAATATTCGCTCGCAGTAAGTCACGATCAATAGTTTGGGAAACACTGGTCCTGTGCAAAAGATAGAATCATCGATAACCGATTAGTGTCATTTCAAATCGAACGAGCCTTAACAGATATTTCAGGAGCCTAATAGGGACATATATAATTTATGATGTTGCGTATGAACTAGTGTAGGAGCAACGTATATTGCTGCATTGCAACAGATTGTATGAGTAATGTAGCTTGCACAAGGACCGCAATAGAAGAACAAGACTATCGCATAAAAAATAATGTAATGTACTTGTAATTTGAAAACAGTAATTGTTTATTAATTACCTATTGAAGACACTAATTGTAAACAATAAACATCTCCAACCCGCATGTACATATGTTCTATAGAATAAAGGTATTTATTTATTCTTATTATATTATTCGGGTTAAACAAAGACTTTCGTTCATTGTGCAAGTTCGGACCTTTCGAAACGAAGGTTTTGAAGGAAGGTGATGACAAATAGCAAAAGCCGCTACGAACCACGAAACATCAGACGATCCACGACCACGACCACTCCGTCAGGAGCGTACGACCGAGATGATGATGATGACTAGCGAACCGCCCCGTCTTCGCTCGTGAAAAACACGAGTCAGATTGTTACCTCTACAAATCATGTACCACACGAGCCAGATTGTTACCTCGACAAATCATGTACCACACGAGCCAGATTGTTACCTCGACAAATCATGTACTACACGAGCCAGATCGTTACCTCGACAAATCATGTACTAAAACCATTCTTGTGAATCGTTCCGCCCGTGAAAACCGTATAGATCTTATATATAACAAGAAGATTATTAAAACTAAAAGCAGTCCGCGGTTTCTCCCGCCAAACTCTGGGCCTATTGGTAATCATCGATCGTCGCGAGTTACAAGATACCCATAACCTAAACGCGATGTCACAAGTGTCATGGTAAATGGATTACAGGTATACTATAACCTGATGAATACAGCTATCATGTGCAAAAAGAATGTTTGAAATCCGACATTTTAGTTCTAGATGTTCAAAAAAACCATATAACACTTCAGCTCTTCAGCTATTATAGAGAACCCTATTATTGGAATTAATTTTAATGCTTATTTCATTTCAAGGGACGTAAAGTGAAGGTGTGTGTGTAATAAAAAATATACTATAAGTACCCCGACATAAAAATAATCTCTCAGCTATTGAATTGACAGTTTTACAGAGATAACCATCAACATGATATTAATATCTTCATCTAATCGTATAAGTTACGAACAGCGAATCTGAGGACCAGGACCACATGAAACAAGAATGTTAGCGAAAGACTTTTTAAGAAAGGCGAGTGAATGAACAAAGGCCAACTTTTCGCCCGACTGAACATATTAAACGCAGACGCACACATTAAACGCAGTCGGGTTACGGGTGAAAGGGCAACACTAAAAAAGAAAAAAAAAGCGGTAAACGTTTTATATCCAGCAATTCTTTGCACAAGGCAGTTTGCACGAGTTTCAATACAAAACGTGTCCCCGGCCTCCCCCGCGCTGAAGTGTTACTCGAGTGCGCTCGTGAAAAGAAGGCTACAATGCAAATGCTAAACTGGTTACTTCAAACTTTGACCCATTTCACTGCAGTGCAATTAACCTGTTTCAATTTATAACAGGTTAAATACGAGCCACCGATACGAAGTGAAGAGTTCAAACGTTGAAGTGGATTAATCAGGGCATATTTAAGTTCAGTTAAAGTGGCTAGCTATAGTAATTGTTATTTCAAAGTACCCACGCCAGCTTCGCCCGTTAATAACAATACACTGAAACCATTCTCGAGGTTTGCTCTATCCATGGGTGAAAACCGAATGAAAATCCGTTCAAGTATATTTTGAGAAAATCCGTCAGATAAAGACAGACATAGACCTTTTGAGGATTTTGTTTTATATTATATATACAAAAAAGAATATATGTCCATTTCCCCAAAAATGAAACGAGCGGTTTCGTTTTTGATCCCTCGCCTGAAAAATTACACAACTTCTTCGGTTTGACGACAGCTTAGCTTTCACTTTGCGGTGGTAATATGAAACGCAGAAGGCTCCACCGCTTAATATATGCCTGATATATATTTTTTTATAGTATAGGGAGACAAACGAGTAATCTGAGAGATTTTATAGGTTGCTTTGTTCGTGCCTCCCATTAGTACGGAGCCCTGCATAGCGCATGACAATACATCCTCCTATGCAGCATGGCACTACCTCTTTCTATTCCTTGCATGATTTACATTATATCGTATTGTTCAGATATTTGTATTGTGTAATAAAAAAATACTCATTCAATCGTTCATAACAAATACAATCAACAAGCCAGTACACATTCAAATACATCAACCCTCGCCAGTGACGACAGCTGTCGATAATAGAGCGAGTCCGCTGGCGGCGACAAACTGTCAGACATCACGGCCGGGCCAGAACGGCCGACGCCGACGCTGCACGCGCCATATTTCGTACATCGTACACTTGACGTTTTTTTAATTATTGAATATATACTACTCTGTGGAAGTTTCAGTGGAAACTATGAGACTAGTCCTGTGGGTTAGACTGTTGTTTTAACGCGCTACGCAGATTGCCCAGTGCAACAAAAGCACCGCCTTCATTGATAGTGGCGAACTCCCTTACTATAATTGACCTAACATAAACATATGAACCCTTCCCCCCCCACTCAATCCCCCGTAGATGTAATAGCTAATTTAACTTTTAGTATTATTACCCGACTCCTGACGTCAGGGGTCGCTCGCGCGGTAGTTAATGCGCGGTAGCTAAAATGACTCCCGTGCTGACGTGACCTGGCACATGGAGAGGATCATGACCGGGAACAGTAGCAAACCATATTTGCTATCATTAATGTATCATTGACAGGCTAAAGTTCTTCTTGATTAGCAAAATCTCATCCTTTGCTAAATAAGAGGATGCATGGTAAAGCATTGTATTATAAACCACGCAAGTGCTCTAATAAACATTCAAAAACAGTTCTAAAAACAAATACAAATTGTATAAAACAAAAACAATTCTATTTCATTTTGTTTTGAAATTTCATTTCTCTTTATACAAAAAGTTATATCGTTAGTGGATTCACTTAAAACATTCCTGTCTAATTACTATACTACAAATGCTCGTTAGTGAGATAATGTTCAAGCGAGAAGGATTATTGCCAAAAATTTGTAAAAATATACAACACACAAGTGTACTGACCTGTTTTGAACCTGTATCCTGTTGGCAGTACCATTTAAAGCAAATTGTGTTGCCAAAGTAATTCATGAATTACCTAAGGAAAGAGCTAAAGCAATTAAGATTAATCTAGCACCGACATTTTTGACGTTTCAGGGTACAATTCCTACTTTCACGATCTCAAGAGAACACGTGAAAAGTCTTATGAATAATTTAATTAGTTTTCTTGTAAGATGTGACATTTGCATATATTAAGAGCTAAGATATTAATGGGCCTGAGCACATTTCATTTGGGTTTCCAAACAAATAAAATAGATAGGATAAAATAGCGTAAACAGCGATAGGGATCAGCGATTGTATCGATTGAGGGCACAATTCTGACACAACTCTATTTTTAGACCGAAATTTACACATCTCATGCATTCCTGGCATTAGTGTTTAAAGAAAACTAAAGATTTTAAGTCAACGAATAATTAAAAAAAAACATTTATCTAACTCACCATACGTGTATAATATTAATCGTATCGCAGGGGTAGACGGCTCGACTCAGTGTCTGCCTTGACATCTCATTTCGCATTCATTTTCATGACCGAGTGATGTAATTCTAATTAGTTTTTGTTGCAGTGAATGATTAATTATATCATCGATAAATATTCTGATACTAATTAGAGAAGTGACAGATACATGTGATAAACATCATTTACAATGTACAGATGTTAATGTTAGAATTACTTTTAGTGATTACAATAAAACTACTTTTACGGATTTTATGCTGAGATGACTGTCATCTCTGTCCACCCGTGACCATGGTTGATGTAAAGCTTTTGAAACGTCGGACTAGATAAGTAATTAAATAAACCGCGATAAAATCCGTAAAAGTAGTTTTATTGTAATGACTAACATGTATGAAGGAAAAATATAAAATAACATAACAATGTGTTCCTTTTAGTTCACTTAAAAATAATATAACAATATGTGCCTTTTAGTTAACTCAAGTAAAAATATTCCTTTCATTGTTTAGGTTAGTATTGATCATTCTTCCTACAATAAAGTCATAGTACAACTATATTCCTAACCATATTCACAAACGTTTCCTCGGCTCTTTTATTTTATTATCTATTCTTTATTAAATTTATGCAAAAAATGTATAAATGTTATAGTACCTAAACAGTATAATAAATAGGTTTTAAAATTTACTTAAGTACAACAAAACTACACGTAAAACTTGTCTATTAGATAGTGATACTTACCGATGTAATAGTAGCACCGACATATCAGCACGAGAAAAACAATCCACGACAACACTAGAGGCCCATCCTCTATGATCACACCACTCATCTTCTACAGTTTTACACGGTACGTAAACACGAAATTTGAAACTGTATATGCCAAACACGATGCGGCTTCGTTACAAATGTGGGTAGAACGCAGGTCGATGTCACCAACTGACACCGCAGATATGCCTTGGCACTTGTTTTTCAATCTCAGTCCAATTGTTCAAAGGAAGAACCACTCTATTCCTGTCGTTCATTAATAAAAAAACTACAAATATAACGATAGTGTTCGGTTTTTTTTAAACTACATTTATTAAGTACTGTTTTTTATCAACATTAATCAATAAAGTTTTATATCTGAACTTTTTCTTCTTTAAATTCACAATGGCCACTGCGACTAGTAAATTCCAAAGATCGATTGTTTTTTAATTACATATTTGAATTTATATTTGGAACAGATAAAACTGCGCACAACGATCCCTCATAGTAGACTGGCCTGCGGCGGAGCACGCGGCACGCGTACATGTGTCGGCGCGATATGCTCTTGAATGATAACGAAAATAAAATCCACCTCCCAAGGAGTTCAACAACAAAAGCCCTATTCAAGCCTAACTAAAGAATATCCATTACGGACTCATTGTTCACGTGTCAATACTCCCTAAATATTTCTTTTGTGATACAGGGTATATGTACAACTTGTACCTACCATCTATTTACTGTAACTAAGGCATAAATCTCAAAACCAATCGGCCCCTTAAGTTTTAAGTATGTCTGGTAAATTCGTATCATAGCTTTTTGGAATTATTGATAAAAGAAAAATAAACACAAACTTGAAGGGAGTAATAAT
>JAFELO010000053.1:470949-514977 GCA_017140195.1 Eumaeus atala | reverse complement strand
CCGTGAGCGATTCTTCCTCCAGATCTTTAAGCCCCCTCTTCTTATAAGAGGGGTGCAAAGATCCTCCTCGGATCAAGTGGCTTCCCCCAGGCTACTAAGCCCTGGGTTTACCCCAGGCTACTAAGCCCCATCGCCACGACGGGGCTTGAACCATGATGGGGAGCAGTAATGAACCTCTTTTAGTCGAGTAACTCACAATATGTAAGATTGTCTCAACGAATTAATTTACTATCTGCATAGTCTAAGCGTTATATGCATAATTATGACTTATGACCTATGTAGAATAGTTCTAGATATATATTCTAAGACGTCATTGGCATGATTACAAAAACGACTTTGACGTACACCGAGGGCTCTATAGGGAAAGCACTACTTCTTATATCCGACTACTCATATGATACCGGCAAGTGACATCTTCGACATAGCGTTCCGTGCGGTCTGTGAGTAGTCGGTGACTCACTGGGGGGCGGGGAAGGATGGCAAAGCATCGCCGAAGTCATTATGTGGATGTTGATGGGCGTCGGTAGTCGTACAAAGGCTCCCATTGCATACTAATACATACTATAAAATACAACTCTGTTCTTTCTCAAAAAAAAATCTGTGCTCTCTGGAGTTGAATTCGTGTCGCGCTTTCCCTACAACAGACGCTCGCCTTAGTACGCTGTAGCCTGTATCATGTCGATATCACGTTATCGACGCTATCTCAGCGCGTAAGTTGGACCAAATTATAGTTGTCAGCGCAGATACAGTTACGCGCAGAACGGAGAATGACGCCGCGGCCTATGTGTTACTATGGTTACGCGCTGCGTTTCGCGTTACGCCTACAGCTGCTGCACCTCCGAGACCGTTAATTTGTTATTGCTATTGGAACTTAAAGGTTCAATTTTAATGAAGCAACCTATACACAGGTGTATGTACATTTGACGTCGGCTCACCGTTTCCGTCGGGGGCGGCAGCCGCCGGCGCAGGCCGCGGTCTGGTACTCGCGACGCGTGCAACTGGCTGCGCTCGTCGACATGGCGGCGTGCACTCCGGCGCTTTTACACGCTGCAAACAAAAAAATCTTTGACATAAAAAAAAAACTGTAAAATCAATAGCCTAGCTCATTGAATTGTAACTTTTTTTGCAATATTTGTATATTTTTTTAACGAGCTTCGCCCGCTACTTGTTCCCACCGCTGCTAGTCCTGTCTAGATAGGATCCACAGCGGTAATTACTCACGCCATTTTGATATGATCTCTGAGAGACCGAGGGAAAAGCCAAAACTATCTAGGGACCCCGCAACGAATTTAAATCAGTAGAAAATAGAAGTAACTAATATCCTCCCTAGTCCAAGAGGGAGATAGCCCTCATTAATATCCTCCTATATAGATATGGGAGGATATTAATTACTTCTATTTTCTACTAATTAAAAAACAAGATTGCAATGACTTATGCAAGCCAACAAAAAAGGAGGGCAGCCATGTTAAGGGCAGCTGCTATGCACCACGGAGATGTAGATAAATAATATATGTCGATTGATGGAACTTTTAGCGCTATCCGTCAAAACTCTGCGCTTTCCAAGTCTTAGACCACCGGTAAGCGGCATTGTTCCAAGGCGCCCATAAAACATCATCTAAGCAAAAAAAGTGGGGCAGCGGTGGAAAAGGAAAAACTGAGCAGACTTCTGTTGCCTGTGCCCAAAATGGACTCTTACACATAAAACCTTTTCAGATTAGATCGGGCTTCAACGGCATTGTATGAAAGGTATTGTTTTTTATCAAAATACAAGCTCAGACTGCTCGTTTAAACCTTTATACCATACCGCTTTTGAGGAGCATGAAACACTTTAAACTATTAATAACAGAATTATGTGTATTTTAATCGACTAATTAGGTATTGACTAAGTTGTTAGGCATTGACGAGGATCGCGAATGTGTTTTCCCACCATGGTTCAAGCCTTGTCGTCGCGGTGGGGCATAATAGCCTGGGGAGAACCCAGCCAAGCCCCAGAAGCCATTTGAACCGAGGGGGATATTTGCACCCCTCTTATAAGAGGGGGTCAAAAGATCAGAAGGAGGAATCGCTCTCGGTACCCCTTTTGTGAGAAGAGGGGACCCAAGGGCAATAGGAGGTGGCGCTTTTGCGCACGGGGCAAGGGGCGACGATGGGAACCCCATTGCACTGTCGCAAAATCGGTAGACTTGTCCTGTAGTGCTGTGGAGATGGAGTTGGTCCCTTAGGGGGCTGACTAGCCATCGAGGTGCCCTGGTGATTGTTGTTCCGGGGCACCTCACCAAGGGCGGCACTGATGGCACTCGCGGCGGTTTTTGAGGGTATATAGCGGTACGTTGGTGTTGCGCTCGATTGCCCGTTCGCTATTTCACACAAGGACTTCAGTTATAAAAATAAAGTGTTGTTTTATTTCTGTTTCTATATTGTAACAGACATAAAGTGTAACACTTTGAATCTATTTTCAAAAATATCCTTTCTATAAATATTAATAATAATTTTTGAGTGGCCTAAAAATAAGCTCTGTCTCTATTGCCGTCTCGTTACTTTTGGACAAAGCTGTAACAGGGAATGAAACATATACATATAAAACCGTAGAAACATGTTTAAGAGGATACACATTGTACAGTAAAATAAAATCTATTACAGGAAGAATTCTGTAGCAGATTTTACGTGTCACTATTATGAAGTGCTAGAGTTATTGAGGTGTTTTTTAATCATATCTTTTTCATATCGCACGCCTGAAATCGTTCTTAAGGATGTTGAATTTACCCCAATAATTCCAATTTGCACAAGTTGTAATCCTATAGCCCAGTTAAACCGGTTAAGTTAAATTTATTGTATGAAAATAACTCTACTCTTTTTAATTACGGCCAACGTAACGGTTCTTTTCCTATAATTACTAATTTAATTAGCAGCAATAATGTAATAAATATGAACAGTATGATCTTGATATAATGATGAGTAGCTTCACTTCAAGTCGAAAGTATTTAGGAAGAAGGTGATGGTTATGCTTTCGCATTTTGTGCGGTTGGTAGCCCGTTGGGGACGATAGGTTGAACGGAGGGTAAGGAGACCTATATAACAATAATACTTGTGGCGAATGTTCAAACTTGGCTATTAATAAAATTATCACGATTGTGAGAGATAAACTAAAGTTATGTCCAGCGAAGGAAAAGTGGCCTACTGGACCAAACCCTTAAGTTATTTGGATTTTCGAATTTCTAATAAGTAAGGATTTTTCAGAAGATCGGTCGTCTTGGAGTCCATTGAAAAAGGCATATGTCAGGCAGTAGTCCGAAGAGCTGGTAATGATAATGATGATGAAAGGATTTTTCAATTTCTATCAACAGTGAAGTCGGACACCCCCATGCCTCAGAGAGGATGTTGATGTGTCGGTCTTGCGCCTAATATCTCTCCGGTCGTACCTGACTTCCAGAATAACGGAATAGAGACTACACATATGTCATCGCAAATGCTTGTACACTGTGTTCTGTACTGCGCAGTTAAGGTTAGTCTTTTAGTGATTGCCACAGACCAAGAGATACTGCTTGGCGAAAAAAACCTAAGTAAAAAAATATCAGAGGCGGATAGGAAACGTAACTAAAGTTTGATTTCCTAGAAAAGCGGTGCCGTGAGTGACGTCACCATAATTTTTACTATGGACCAAATGTGACGTTTACCAAATCGTTTCTGGCAAACGTTCTAGTGTCATCATTAGCCGCTTTCTCACGTAAACCATGCTTTAGCAAACAATTATTATAGTTATATATAGAAACTCACCGATTTAACTTTGGTCTCCTTGAAGTAAATACGCATGTTGATAGAAATATTTAACTCATTAACTTTATGAACTCACATAAAACTAAAGAGTCACTGATGTTAAAGGATGCGTATCCAAATGACTGCACTTTTATACCTTTATCCTCGCACTATAATTTTTTTTTTTGAAAATCGAGAAAATAAAAATCCATGAAATTAAATAGATAATGGATGTGCTATACAGCAAACTGACTTGTGAATGCATATATGTGTATTGTACCTATACAAGTGTAAGTAATGTAACCTATTACATAACTATACAAAACACACTTAAAGTAAGTATGAGGATCAGACTAAAAAATCAGTTGCCATAGACAAAGAGTAGGTGGGATACAATTCAATAAAAAAAAAACAACTAGAACATAACACACAAACTCTACAAATTAAGACTAGGCACACATAAACGAATGGAATACTGAACTTAAATTTGAAAACGACATTATTAACCTGAACACAAGTCCTTAAAAGGTAAGCCTAATATAAGACAAGATTGAGCAATATAATTGCATATATGTAAGCAAACTGCACCTAGCAAAACCACACCGTCCTTCAACGGATAGAATGTCGAGATACAGCCCACTCGACACAACTTGTCACTGTGAAGTATGAAATTGATAGCAGCTCCGTGCATTCCGGTCCAGGACAAATACTGTTACAACATCGCTCATGTTTGAGATATTGATCTCCTAGTGCTCTTGTTGTCCGGCTAGCAGGAAATAAGATAGTGCGACAGACATTAAGGGCCAGATCCACATTACTATCAAAATTTTAACTTGCTCGTCGATAGCACTACAGTAATTTCGACTTTCTCGTCGATAGCACTACAGTAATTTCAACTTTCTCGTCGATAGCACTACTGTAATTTCAACTTTCTCGTCGATAGCACTACTGTAATTTCGACTTGCTCGTCAATAGCATTACAGTAATTTCAAGTCGAACTGGTCGAGGTAGTGCCAGGCTAGTAGGGGGTAGTGTAGCAAGACAACGACGCAAGGTATCAGATTTACTCGTCGCGTAATGTGTGCTTTATGAGTTTTCCGTGGTCTATTGAAGGATAGGAGGGAAGGAGGCCAGCACGTCTGCAAAACAATTATACGGATATCTATGGGCGTCGGTATTTTTTTAACTTAAATGTTGACTATTGTCAATCTCAGTGTGTCGGGCATATCTTCATATGCCGCGCGCATTGCGGAAATTTCCCCTCATATTTTTTCCTAACACGCCGAAAGAAGTATAACTTCAAAAAACAAATAAAATCTGACTATTCTTCGTCTAGTGTAGTACATAATAGAATGTTCAAAGAATCAGAATCTATCATTCATTTTAATAATGTTTCCAATAAAGATAGACAGACAGATATCCACATTTCATCTGAATAATGTTTCCGATAAAGATAGATAATTAAATAAAGATACAGGTAACAAATCGCGTGAAAAGATAACAAAAGTCTGATTTGTTGTGTTTAACAAATGACTACTTATCTCTATATTTTATGACCAAATTTGAATTCTCAAAGGCGAACCTTGCCGGTAAAGTGCTTAAAACCATGAGATCCAAAATATATCCCTAATGTATAGATTTCAGTTTGTATTGCATTTCATTAATTATTCCTGATGTGCTAGGGTGTAATAAAGTAGGCACAGATAAAACAGTGACAAAGACGGTACGTTTCTATACTAATATTATAAAAAGAGGAAACATTTGATTGTTTGTTTGGATTGATAGGCTCCGAAACTATTGGACCGAATTGAAAAATTCTTTTACTATTAGAATTCCACATTATCTATAATAAAATAAGATTATATTTTATTACAGATAATGTGTGTATTATGCATAGACCACTAGCTGTCCCGCCCTAGGTTGTTCTATCATAAATTGAATTTCCTATCATGATAACGTGTAATATTTTCGAGGACGAAATTCAAATGAATAATTCTTGTAATTTTGCAAATCAATTAATTTTTGTCATATCTTGTAAACTAATCGTGCGAAGCCGGGACGGACAGCTAGTACATTGTACTGCTTAAGCGTGAGAGAGTCAGGCATATATCAAGCTTATGACATCTTCGATCTGATGACGCTAGCATTTCCACAACTACGTCTCTAAAACCATCTCCCATAACACCAGCAATGGTCACAAAAACCACGATCACCTAACGCACCACAGTGCACTCGTGTCTAACGCCACAAGCTGTCTCCGTGATGTCGCGACCATGGGAACTGGCATGTAACTACTAATGAGCCATTGTGCCATTGGTTTTACCTGACCCCGATTACTCACAACTGGATCAACGAACTTATCAATCAATATACAACCGTCGATTATGTTTCGACCATATTTGTGCTAAAAACGTGTTATAACTGTTCAGGGCGCGCGTACAATTTCAGTCAGAGCTGTTGTGTTCCTATTATAAGTTATTACTGCGTAGCAGATAAATCGGACGAGAGCGATAAAGAAGTTATCGTACAGTGTAATGTATAGTCATTATTTATATGGTAAATAAAACGGTACACACACAACAAACTTCAATCATAGATCTAGTCATTGTCTGAAGTCAAAAAAATTTAATAAATTTAACTAGTACAAAAAACGTTTGCTGCCGTTTTTATAGATAGTTTTTATAATAAACAGCCCGACACGCGTTTTTTGTTTTTTTTTTTTAACGCTCGGTTTATTTAAAACATTTATCAGCTAGTGTAGTTTAAAACCGACAGCTAAGATTAGGCACATTGTAATGTAAACCTAATCATATTCATATATTACATACACCTTTTCATCTTTAGGTACCTTACTACAGCTACAGTATCAGAAATAATTTTCCCTACTATTTGTCTTAGTAACTGTCAAATAATTTTAACTTGCAGCTAATCGCGGGATAGCCGGTCCACCCGCAAATAGTTGCAGGTGTTTGTATAGGAAATTAATACACTTTTTTTTGTAAGAGGTGGAGCCATGATAATTAAAGGCGGAACGTTTAGGCATCGGGGTGTTCCTCTCGGTTACATGAGTATCAGGTAAGCTACTGCATTTCGTGCGATTAGTCAGTATCCGGTGGCTCTTTAAAAGAGGGCGACACGCCTACATACTAATTATTCAGACATCTATTAGTTTCCTATGTCTGTCTATAAGTCATCAATTAGTTTATTGCTATCTGCATCAACTCTACAACTAATGATATTGATGATAAATCATCGGCAGCCGGACGACGTCCACAGCTGGACATAGACCTCCCACATAGGGAGTCACTTGCACACAGCGGCTACCCGCCACCTAATCCAAGTCGTCAGAACAGCGGGTAGGCCGTCCAACACTCCGTAAATATGGATGGTGTCGAAATAACACATTTTAGTAACCCACAACAATAATTTACATGTCAAGAGACAATAGAGACAAGCGGACACATTGCAAACGAATTTGTAAATAAAAACATGTTCGTGTTCAATTCTACATCGAACAAATGCTTGCATATTTTCTTACATCTGCGTAATAACTTTAAATTGACCTCACCGCAATTAGATAATTATTAGCCGTGGGACGCTCCTATCCTCTCTCTCTACCCTCTATACGGACCAAGCGACGCCTTATATGGACTGATCGACCGAGGCCGCACCGAGACCATGAAACGGTTAAGTAGCGGTATGAAATTTCAAGCCTTAACGCATAATGATAATCATGATAATAAACTAGTGGCGTTTACCGTATCCGCATGTTAAGAATTAAGGAAACCGTGTACATGCGATCGTTCAGTTATTGTTATATTCATTTATTCAGTTGCCTATTATCGGAAAAACAGTAATAACCTTAGGTTACTCTCTTTTAATAATTTAACAATCTAATATTGTAAAAAGCACCCGACATAAAAAAAAATTAAAACAAAATTTTTGACTTGAATCAGTTATACACAGAAAAATATTTCTAAAACTACACTTGTATCAGCTGATACGAGTGTGTTACCTTATAGGAGAACTAGTTCCAGACTTTGGTTTGAAGACTACAAGAACAACGACTACCTTTATCCCGTCAAAACATGCTTTTAACACAGACACAAGCGTCAAGCTCGCTCCATTTGCATTACAAATCAACTCTCTATTGAATAGAAATCATCAATGAAATTCCTGAAACAGATTACACAAAATTTGAACAACAAGAACCAACACAAGAAACAAAACCTAATAATGTAACAAACAAATAAAACAATTATAATAACCGAACGTTTCGTTTTATGCCGGCACACTGTCATGCGCGTCGCGGGCGCGTCGTATTCGCAACTGACTGCGCCGACGCACGTCTTTCACTAGAAACCGTTTCGATTGTATGTGTTCAATGGAACTAATATTCATACTCATAATTAAATCTGTCAACTGGATTTAAGTTAGACAATGTAAAATTCGATTTACGTTTGCTGTTACAATTTAACACTTGTTTTCATGTCATGTTATTTTAGAATCCACCAATCTCCACTTAATTCTTTATACGTGGAAAATAACCTAAAGCTAAATTATGCAAGTAACGTTCGATAATAAACTTTCATGTGAATACATGTTTCCATTGAAATTATTCATTTAGTCTCAAGTCTATACATAGTCTCATCTATTTTTTAGTATGGAAATCGGAGCCTTTTTACGGTTACCGATACCCAAGAGCATCTACATAATTACTATGCCGATACGTTGTCCTCCTTTCTTCCTCCCTCCAGCTATTTGCTACTCACAAATTGTACGTAACACGACACCGGCGACATCACTGTACGCTGGTAACGAGTGAGCGAGATGTATCTCTCCAATCGTGCCGGCCCAATTCCACTCCAATGCAGCACGGCTCTGCCTCTTACAAAGTTTGCTTCTTTAAGCAAATGTTGCAACTAACGTTTAAACGAACGAAATATAAATGTAGGCCATGGTATTCTCTTAGGATTCTCTTTAGGATTAGTTTGTTTAAGATTTTAAAAACTTGATAGATTCTCGAAATTCTGTTCAGTGTTTAATATGTGGTTTGCGACTGTACGGCGGCCTATTACGTGGGTATCTGCATAACCGTTTGGTTTGAAGATGTGTAGTAGAACTGGTAGGCACCAATGCACCACAACGTCATAAAACACACGCTGATCATGTTGCTTAATAAGAGAAAGTGCCAGGCTGCATTGCAGCCGCATAGGTACCTCCCGCTTACATGAGACTGCCGTAGTGTCAGCTATGATGTCGCGTTTTGTGCTGTTTGTGAGTAGCCGATGTACCGTCGGAAGGGAGGAGCGCAATGCAATAGGAAAAGGAAGTACCATGCTGCTGGGAGGTAGATGCAACGGAACGGGTCGCACGGCAGTACCTTTCGTTCACTTGATACCGGCGTAAAAAGACAGCGTCGCTGTCGCGTATCGTGCGGTTTTCGAGTAGCCGGTGGACTATTGAGGGGGACGTGGGTGATAGGAGGGCAACGCATCTGCGAACAATCATGTGAATGTCCATCGGCTTCGGCGGTAGTCATCGAAAGGCTTCGATTTCTCGTTTGTCCCCTTCTCACTATAAAAAAGGTCAACCTCAGTTACGTACCGTCACCTGAACATACCTGGAGCTGATCAATTATTGCGACGATAGATCATCGGCCCGTCACGAGTGACAGCGTACAGATGAGAGACGCGAGCGAGATGGGGTGGGACGAGACGGACACGTCACACTCCAGACTTTAGTACAAAGGCAGACGAGCGTTGAACTACGTACGTAGATCACGAGCCGAGACAAAGTAAATATGCTGATTGTAACAGAGGAGGCAAGGCAGGTGCGTAAGTTTCGTGACGTGTGACACTCTCTTTGTCCACCCCATTTGTGAACTTTTGTGTGAGTAATAGGTAATGTCATCCTTGCCTTGGAAACGAATGTGAGAACCCTGAAAACTCATAAACTACAAGTAATGTGACACTACGAGTGTAGCTGTCCACTTCGCGCTATATTGTAAGCCAGAGATATCCCATTCCTGACGTCCTGATTCGTCTCCAAATATCATTACATATTATACACACACATTTCCATTCCAAAGCGACCAAAAATTCATGGGTAAGAATCGACTCTAGTCGAGGAACCCTAAAATCTTCAGTATTATAATCCTTGTAATTCCAAACTCGGATTGATAAATGCTTAGGAGGATGTTTTTTTTTTTTCGGACAAAGACCGTAGTAGCGAAGAGCAAGAAGCCAAATACAGCTACATCGGATTGCTACAAGTGCTCGACGAGGGAATCTTAAAGCTGATGATAATTCATATCATCAACTAATAGAAACTGCCTTCTCCTTGCAGATACCTTTTTACTCAACGTATAAGGTTATCGCTGTGACATTACACTTATGTTATTCTAAGACAATAGAGCTATTAAATGCAAATCGTACGTTTATAATCAGACCAGCTGTTTCATAGAGTGGAGCGGTCATGCAAAAGGTTAAGGTTATTTGATGAGGCAACACTTTAGGACTTCGCAATTTTATAGGTTGACCAATTCTAAGTTCATGTTAGGAAACGATAAGATTGTTTGTACCATATGTTTGGGTGTCCCTGACGACCGGCTGGCTCAGTTGGTACCGTGCCAGTGATCGCGGGTTCGATTCAGGGCTAGTTTTATCTATGTATTATATGTATTTCTATAATCTAAATCTTAAATATATTAGTTTCTTATTAAGAACTAGAGGATTACTATGCCAAAGACTAAACGGGATAACAATGGCATCGCCCGGGTATACCTCGGGACGGATAGATACCATAACGAATTGTACACCAAAACCTTACTCGGGAATCGTTCTATACAATAGTGGAAACCGCATAAAGACACATTCAGTAGATTTTGTGAAAGACGATGACATACGGACAGAAAGCTTTTGGGAACTTTGTTTTGCGCCGCGTAGATAACAACAGTACAAGTCTTTGTTCTATAGTCAAATGTTAGATAACATTACGTTCTATAGTCAAATGTTAGACAACATAAGATAACGTTTAGACAACATAGTAGAGGTCTACTATATTGATATTATTGCACAGTTAAGTCCTTCATATAGATAAATACGAGTACATTCAGGTGGCAGTCAAAAAATGCCAATTAAAAATGAAACGTGGCACCTGCAGCAACAACAGCGAAGAACAACGCTGACTTTCCAATAACGTAATTTCAACCCGAACAAAAACATGAGGAATTTCATCGATCGGCCTTACGTAACGAGACGGGCCCATAATTGATGATCATGCCAAATAAGATTTAAGGCCGGCCGCATGTCAACGCATTGCCAACATAATCGATAAATGTCCAGTCCTAATTTGGCGAACAAAAACCTAAGATAAGGTAAATTTTAATTAAAGTGTTATAAGGATGGTTACGATTCTGGAGTTTGATGTGGTATATCATCGAACTAGTCCCCTAATGGCAGAGAGATAGGAACGCAACATATGAGAGTGCTTTCTGTACACTCACATGCCATACGAGACGCGATAGTAAAGCTCTACTCTCACTATCCCCTGTCGTGACGACCCAAGTCGGATACCGTGGAGCATAGCACTACTTCTTACAAAAGTTCGTTCGGGAAGACAAAGTGTCGATAAAACTTCAATAACAATTCAATGTACCTACTTTCTCCGTGAAGACCGTTACAAATCGGATGCGGGGAGACTAACCATCTTGGCGTTCAATGAAAGGTCTTCATATTCAGGAGTAGAATTTGAAGACCTTTCATTGAACGCGAAGGCTGATAACGAGAACGGCAAAAGATATGACCATCTTTGTATTCGTTCCAAGTTATGTAAAAATATATTCCAGTTTAGAGGTAGTAAACAAACCGAAAATACAAGACTTTAGAATTATCGGAGTTTTTTTATGGACCCTAAGGGCACTACCTTTAGGGTCCATAAAAAAACTCTATCTCTACTCTATAAGACCCTAAGGTCTTTTAGTATAAAAAGCATAAGGTTAAAAGTGCCAGTACACTTCGTCGGACTGACGAAGGTTTGTCTTTATGTAGATGGACGCGATAGGGGACCAAACCACCTGTGGGAAAGAGCCCCCCCCCCCACGTTTTCCACGGGTGAGAAGAGATAGGAAGAAAGAAAGAAC
The DNA here is from genome assembly GCA_017140195.1 of Eumaeus atala. Taxonomy (NCBI): domain Eukaryota; kingdom Metazoa; phylum Arthropoda; class Insecta; order Lepidoptera; family Lycaenidae; genus Eumaeus; species Eumaeus atala. The sequence goes on along the minus strand of JAFELO010000053.1, from coordinate 503,081 downwards.
TCGTGGCCGTGACCTATGGCGCCCCATGTCGTCCGGCTGATGGTGATGGTGATGGTGATGATGAAATATAGCATCTAAATTTCCTCTGTTCGTACAGTGGCCTCGGTATTCACTTACCTATGCAATAAAATGCAAACGGTAAGTAAGCATGTGTGTAACTTATAATCACGTGTTCTTCGCTGAAGGCGAACTGGCAGTGACAACGATAGCTCTCGTATATGGTAAATAGTACTGTACTATTCCCAGTCATTAATACACTAAGAGTCCGTGGCGTTGCTACCTCAATTTAAGAAAATACTTATCATCGCCATTCCGCATTGCAGCCGAAGTGATGGGCTGGACACTGAACATCAGATGGCAGATGGGCCAGTAAGGTTCAGGAGTGTAGGCCGCGTTTAGGAAAACGGTTGAACAACACGATTGACCGTTCCCCAGGTGGGAAGACGATCTCTGTGCAATGCCCGGTCTGGGATGGATGCGAGCAGCAAGTGAGGCGTCTTGACATTCATTGAAAGATGCCTGTGTCCAACAGTGGACTGATAAGGGCCGGTAATGAAACATACCTCTCGCGCACGCTACGCTGTCGCTTTTTATTCGTTTCCACTAGTCCTTGGGATAGGGGAGGAGGGGTAAGACTGCCCTCCAATACGTCTGCATAAGGATTGTGCGGACGTCTAAGGGCGCCGGTGATAAATAGGTACTTATATTTAGCCCCCTCAAGTTATATAAAAAGTAGAAACTTCCCCACATAACTTGAAAAGATGGCCCACTATGAAGTTTGAGTCATAGTGGTTTTAGTGGGTGTCTAAAAATACAATCTCAGATCTGTCATAAATCTATGGGTCTATGACACATCCAAATTTATCTTAGACCTTCCGCCATGATTCAGGTAATATACATAAAGGCAACCCCTTGTTAATTCTCTATTGCTCAAACAAGTTTGCAGCTTCAATCATTGGTGTTTATAAAATTTGTTTGGTCAAGTAGCCGGTGGCCCATTAGAGGGAAAAGACGGCATCGCATCTGCATAATAATTGCGCTGCTGTTTATGGGAGTCGGTAGTCATCATGTGGCTTTTGATAGTGTAGTAGTTGACTGCATGCTTCTACCCTTATTACATAAAAAATAAAAAATAAACAATTGGTTCTGGCAGACACGATCTCTTAGACCATAATGAAATTACTACTGTACGTACGAACAAGTTCCTCACACTGGCCATATATAGCGCACGGCACGTATGTCGCTTTAATGTTCATCGCGATTTAAATGCGATTTCACGACGAACCCATATCTGTTGCACTCTTGACCTCAATGCATCGCTAGAGACGCGTACTTAAGATAAGACACAATCAGCGTCGCCAGCCGTATTTGGACATATAACTATCCACTACTACTGTTATAAATATGACATTTTGTATTATGTTTATTGTTTTTCACACAAAAACTTCTTCTTCTTCAGATTTGGATCAAATCTAACACAATATATATACTTTATATGGTGATTAAAATGAAGGTATTTTGGAATTGATTTGACGCGAGTGAAAACACAGCTAGCGAACATCTGTATTCTTAGCGTATCGATAACAATAAATACTAAATAGTGTTGGCCCACAATTAAACCACGCGCGTTGCTGTAAGCGCAGTTTCCATGACGTCACGATGCGTACAGGCGGACGGGCAGGTCCATGAACCACATGGCCCCATACATGCAAACCTGGTGTGCATCTTTTGAAAAAAAAAACCACAAGTACATCAATTACTTACAAAAAATAATGCGTACAAATCCAAGATTGTCAATCATTATTAATTGTTCATCTGTATCAATTATTGTTCGTAATTAATTCACTTTTAAATAATTTGTAATCAAATCGACGTACTTCACTAATGCAGCGGTAGATGGCGCTATGACACATTACAGTCGACAAAAATGACGTATTTTGAAACTTCTGTTTCCATATTCTAAATATACCTTATTAAAATAACATACGTATATAATAAAAATTGAATACTTATTGCTTGTAAATATAAAATCTGTTCTATGTACGTCTCGGCTTAACTGTACAGAGAATTTTGTAACTGAAATAAATAAATGTAAACAGTTCCCGACTGATTGACTAACACTAGAATCTAGTAGTTTCATCTGTAGCAGCATGGCCGTCAGCATACTAGACGTTATCTTAATCATAGATCCTCATTCTTTGACATAGATCCGGGCTAAAGGATTTTTGACATTTTCGTCCCTCAGAGGAAGTACGGGTCGAAAGTTTGTATGTCACGAGGGAAAAACTGCCGCGTATAGTCAGGGTGTTGTTAACATACATTAGTAATTATAGTCCAGTACGCACAACTCGCAAGCTATAAAACTAAGCAGCGAAATAATAAGGTCAGAATTTTTACCTCATCTTATACAATACAGACTACATCTACACGCTTGTTAATTAAAGGACCAAAACGTTTTTGGAGAATTCAATATTTCCGTCCATTAAAAGGGTTTTCGTTAAAATCCATTTGTTTTATAAAACGTTGGGTGAATAAGCATACTGTGTGTTCAAAGATATATCAATATTATCGTTTTAAATGAATATTACATTTACACAAGATTTAGTGCCATGTTACGAATTGACCCGGCACCACCAGCGGGAGGTACCTCGTCATACCGGTGTAATGTGATATTTATTCAGTCATCGCGTTTTTGAGTATGTAAGTTTATCACTGGCTCGCAAGCAGAGGGAAAAACACAGCCATCTTCTCTACTGAAATTTTGATGTTTTCAAATTTCAATAGCCTCACGGATCATACTTCGAAGGAATCGGTGTTCCCTGGTGAGTATTTGCGCCTTGTCAAATCTAATGTAATGGCTGGGGCCAACTTCAGCATGCTCACAGACCGCAGATTTTGTACCACGTCGGTGTTTCATATCAGCTCATATATTATTATAAGAAGCAATCAAAATTTCAATAGCGAAGATGGCTGGGTCCTTCCCTCTGCTTGGTACCCAGTGGTAAACATAATCAAATCAAACACTAAACATTACACGTGAAGACAGCAAGATATAAGAAGTACTGTTTGCGGTAACCGGAACTATTTAATAATTATAATTATTCAGGTACTTTTAATACATTATGACATCAGGACATCTGTCATCTCCGTCCACCCGTGACCATGGTTGCTGTAAAGCTTCTGAAACTTAGGGCTAGTTAAATAATTGAATAAACCGCGATAAAATCCGTAAAAGTGGCCGTAATAACACTTTGGTATTTTCCAAAGTTTTTAATTATATAGGTAATTATTACATATAATTAAAAAGAGCAAAATACGAGATTTCGGGCTATTTAAATAATTTTGTCTTTTTGTTGTTTGTTATGAATACAATTAGCTTATGATGTCTTAAGTTTACGCGAATGTTACTCATTAGAATAATACTACTTTTACATATTCTATTGAGGTTTATTTAATTATTTCACTAGCCCGACGTTTCAGAAGCTTTACAGCAACCGTGGTCATGGTCACGGTTGGACTCACCCGTATTTTTGCTCTATTAACTATACATAATAACATATGATTAACATATATTGAAAGATATGTAAACAACATGAACTTCCGCCTTAAAGAAAAGTAAACAAAAAACCACAATATGGCCATGCCATAAGGCATAGACAGCTTTTGCAAAATTAAGATTTATGAAATACATACCACATCTTTTTCACCATCAATGCCATTTTCCACAAGAATGTCCTCAAACAATAGGTCGGCTTCACACGGAGAGCACAAGTTACTAAGCAATTCACTAAATCTTTCTACTTTACGAACACACACAGCACCCAATAAGCCCACATCATTCTTAACAACCTTTGGCACATCACCCCTCCCCACTTGCACATTAATAACATCATTAATCACTATTGAGTCATTAATTACAGGAATATTCACAAGATTACTACTCTGTTGCAATAAAGTATCACCCAACTTCAATTCTACATTATAAATATTTTTATCTTCAGCATTTAAATTATCGTAAATTTCGTCAAACTTTTCTTTATCTTTTTCCAGCTTCGAGTTATTTTGATTTAAACTGAAAATTTCATCAGATTTTTGCTTCTTTTCGTCTGGTTTTTTACAAACTACTTTTACATCTTCAGTCACAGCATTGCTTTTTGTTTTGTCAACTATATTCAAAGTACTATCTTGGTCAACATTTTTTTGTTTAGGACTAGTGACTAATAAATTTGATTTGTCTTTTTCTAAAATATTATTATTGGAATGTTTAAGTTTCGTTCTAATAGCACCATTATCTCTGTCCGAAAAACATGTGGTCGATGCACTCTTCAAATTCTCTTTTTCATGAGACTGTCTCCAATTGTTTACTTTCTGTTTATCTCGTTCTATTAGTTTGGAATTTTTAGGTGTTTTAGACTTTCCATCTTCTAAAAGATTTTGTTCAGAGGAACTTCTTCTTGATTTCCTTGTCAACTGACAGCTATCAGTGTTATTAGCTGCTGCAGCTCGTAGGCGTGAAGTTCTCGTAGTTCTAATAGGCACAGCAGTCGAAGCTGTACTGAGATTCAGCTCCGAGGAAGACTTTTGATTATGCGCAGTATCTTCTAAAGGTGTTCGCGGCGCTACCTTCTTTGGACGCCTGAAATAATAAGAGTGGAAAAATTTAAAAATATGTTTTGAACACAATAGACACAAAGATCAAATGACCATAGCTATATAGTCATTCAATAACATTAGCTTGTGACTTGTGACTGTACAATTGTACAGTCACAAGTCACAAGCTACTGAAAACGAGGCTACAGCGAATGAAAACAAGGGATGTTTCGCGATATATACCTATGCGACGACATTTGTTTTCAAAATACCGTCTTTTATATTTAGTATTTACCCTTTCTTTTATAGTCGCAGACTACCGGCTATTACACGAACGCGCAGAGGACGCGGGCCACTCACATTAGGGTAAAATGAATTAAATCATGTAATACAAGGAAAGATTCAATAAGCAGTAGTCTGAGAAGGTGCTTTAAAAAAACTCAATAAAGAAGTTATTCGAAAATCATACCAAGCTAAATAGATAAATAAAAAATTTAAGGATTTTTTTGGTCGATAATACATATTTACCTATCAGTGACATTAGTAGAAAATAGAGTAGCAGTCCTAGCAGTCAACTGCTTTCTTCTTTCTTCTTTATACTTCAGAATACGGGCCGCGCGGGCCTCGTCGGCGGATAGGCTCATAATCCTCTCTTCATCCACAGCATACGTCAGCAGGACTTGCTTTGCATATTTCTAACGTCCTTACAATTATCTTGTTCTAACATAGCGTTAAGCACATCGTAGGGCGGAATAATTGGCAGTGTCGTTTACAGGCTAAGACTGGAGGTAGTTGAAAGCGTTGGCGATATCTGAAAAGAGAAATAAATACTTAAATATTGACTATGATTCAATTCCCATCCTTAACCATCTTATGACTGGGTGTCTCCTCAGCTGGACAACAAATAAGTTATCGTACACATTAGGTTATTGTATGGGGTTCTTTTAAGGATGGACATGCTCTGAGACGGGAATTTGCAAAATTCGACTCCTAATTGTGCGTTCTTAGGAGTGACGTGCGCGGGTAAAACCGCGACTGCTAGTCTTGCATAAACTCCCGATGTCTAGCTGCTATAGAACTACTCATGGCTCAAAGATACCATACTGTGCTGTATACATCTATTCTAACAGGCCGCTGTGAGTAAAAAAAACTGTAAAACGGTTTTACTTTTATAGTATACAGGGACAAACGAGAAATTGGAGCATTTTTACCCATAGACATCCGCAGATCGTGCCGATCCTTTCCTTCTCCCTCCATTGGTCCGCTGGCTACTTACTAACTTGACAGCATAGCTGTCGCATTACGGCGGTGTCACGTAAGCGATCACGCCGGCCTATTTCGGCAGTAATCAACCATGCCACTACCTCTTACCAGACTAGTAAGTAATAATAATACTAATATCTGTGGGCTCATCACACCACGTTAGTCTATCCCTTGGCTAAGTATCATAAGGACTTGTGTTACAGGAGCTAGACAACGGAAACATATTAATATTTTTATAATTTTATATATTTAAGATTTATATTATATAGATAAACATCCATGACCTAGGCGGGACTGGAACCCGCGACCTCTGGCGTAACCGCCACGTTACCAACTGAGCCGGCCGGTCGTCCAGTGAGTAGACTTATAAAACTCCACACGCAGTTTTGCCAAGACGCACTGAGACTACGTTATGAATGCGCCAAGCGCTTCGGTGCCGTCGTATTATGAAACAATGCTTCAAGTTATCGTATGCTCGGGACCGCAATCAGCGCATTGGCCTTTGTTCCATTGTTCAGTCTCCCCTTTATTGTACCATTACACATATCAACTTCATCGGCTAGTTTACGTAGTCGTTCAGTATTTATTATATTCAACCTTATATATAAAATTCTCGTGTCACAACTTAGTTACCGTACTCCTCCGAAACGGCTTTACCGATTATTATCAAATTTTATATGTCTATTCAGTAGGTCTGATAATCGGTTACTATCTATTCTTCATACCCAAGTGATTTCACCAGCGTAATTACGGTCCCCAATAGGCTCTATATGGGCCTTAGTTACGCGGGTGAAACCGCAGGGAACAGTATGCATATAAAATTTGGTAATAATCGGTACAGCCGTAGTAAGGAAAGTGACATTGTGAGACGAGAATCTTATGTATAGGATTCAGTAGGTCTAAAAGTAGGCTGCTGTCTAGTTTTCTATCTTAATTGATAAGGGTTGCTCACATAACCCGGCAAAACAACGTTTGCCCGGTCAGCTAGTGAATATTATATAAAACAAGGCTACAAAAATTTGTTTCTGTACGATCGATATTCTCAAAACCTACTGAGCGGATTTTCATGCTATTTTCAACCGTAGATGGATCAACGCAGGTCGAGAAAGTCTCAGCTTTTGGTAACTTCCATATACAGTATTAATACTACTATTAACTAGTCATCCGCCCCGGCTTCGAGCGTGAATAACAAGATTGTAACCTTGAAAATTATACACTAAAACCTTTCTCGGGAAACATCTGTCGTCCATTTTGCTTGAAATCGCATGAGAATCCGTTCAATTCCGCAGCTTTTGAGGAAATCGATTACTTACAGACAGACGGTTTTAGCGATTTCGTTTTATACATAGACTATCGATCCGCCTTCGCCTGTGAATGACAGTGACAGACAAAAAAAAAAGGCATTTACACTATCGATGAATCCACGTGTAAAGGTTCAACGTTTCTTTAAACAGCTCAAGTTTATAATGTTAATAGGTTATTCGAACTTAAACATTGAATAGTACGTGACTAATGGAAACACGAGAACTTGTGGCACCTCACAACTAGAACAAAGACTGGGACAGCATAGGATGCCCCGTGCAATATGGACACACTACTGTTTTGTGCACTCCACTGACCTCAATACTTATGGACTGCGAGTAGTAAACCGTCATTGACATCATTTTTTATAGAAGTGGGCACGAGCATTTGGGACCTTTTTATGGCGATCTATTCTATTCACTTTGGCACTTTTGCAAAACGTTCAATGTGCCACCGGAAACTCTCAAACAACATAAAATGCGACCGCAATCAATGACTTGGCGGCAGTATCATATGAGCGAGACGTAGGTACGCCGGTTATTCGGGCCCAATTCACCTGCAATGCAGCGTAGAATTATCACCTACAAGATACAGCATGAGTATCTATATCAAAGGTCAAGGCCTCAAGGCTATGTTAACACATGCCACACAAAAACAAGCCGATGCAGCTTTCTAACATACAATAATATGTTAAACACGAAGGCTGGTTGGAAAGGCGAGCAGGTCTTACGGGTTTGCGATGTGTTTGGTGTTGACGTGTTTAACACACCATTTCTAAATAGAAAACGTGCCGCATGTGAAAACGTTGTTTATCATTCTAAATAGCACTATCGATTCGCCACGGCATCGCCCGTAAATAACATCTACCTTCACAAATTATACGCTAAATTCCAAAACCTTCCTTGGAAGTGGCTCTACCGATTGATGAAAGCCGCACAAAAATATTTTCAGTATATTTTGAAAATGAATCAATCACATGCAAACAGACAGACATTTTGGGGACTTTGTTTTATGATATGATATAGATTCCAAGGTTTATACATGCGGGAAACCATTAACTATTTCAGCATAAAATTTATGTTATTTCAAATTAACGGGGATAAGGGACAGTAAGCAATATACCATCCTAACATCTGATTTTGCGACTGCGTAAGGATGGATAAGAACGCTTATCAAACGATAGAGATAACATAGATAGAGAAGAGACACCTGGCAGGCCTATGACTGCGAGTGTTCGTATCGGTTAATATCTCGTATGCGCATTGCGCAGAGAAAAAGAAATGTAAAAAAGACTGGTGTAAAGTACCACATATGCTTTCCCTTTCGCTTCCCTGCGCTATCTTTATTATCTCAATGTTTCAAAAACCCCATATGCTTCCAAAAGACAAAATTCTTGCCGCCTGCCCTTCTGAAGCTCGTATGGAAATTATTGTTTACATTGTACGTTCGAATGTGAATACATAATTCAGAACTTCATAGTTCGTTACATTTATAAAAATACCCAAAGTATGTTTGCCATACAACGTCATCACTCACACGTGACAGCCGTAAAGTGACAGCAATACTATCGCATTTCGTGCGGTTTGTGTGTAGCCGGTGGCCCATCAATAATGTGAAAATTCGGGTATCTACAGGCGCCAGTAGTCATCAAATTGTTCGTTTGCCCTAGGGAGGGCACTTAAAAAAATGTTACATATCAATGCAAATACAAAATTCATTAAACCATGTGCGACTAGTCACTAGTATTCAAAGCACATACATATTTTCACATTCACTACACCAACTATACAGATCAACGTTGCTATAGAAACGTTGATTTGAGACATTGTTACAAAGAGTTGTTTGTATGCAAAGCAATCTGACGCAAGTTGATTTATGGATCTCTGATGATATTTATTTATTTGTTGATACGACAACATCACGACAACTGTTCCCGACGGACGTATTGCTTTTTATTGAATACTAGCGAGATCGCTAGTAGCAGTTAACATGCCGGTGCATCTGCTAATGACAGGGGCCGACCTGTTACCTTGACAAACTATACAATAGAACCTTGATCGGGAATCACTTTATAGCCATAATAGTTATGAAATGTAGGTAAGTACCTACCAATCACTCCATTTCTTTTATTACTCATCTTTGTTATTATTGTTTAACTAGAATTAGAAAGAGGTAGTGCCATGCTGCATAGGGGGAGGTAGTGCTACGCATGGTGCATGACACTACATCCTCCTATGCTACGGAATCTCTCGCTCACTTGATACCGTCGTAAAGTGACACCTGTGTGTCGCGTTTTCGCGGTTTGTGAGTAGCCGGTGGCCCATTGTGTGTGGGGGGGGTCGGTTAGGTGAAGTAGGGCAACGCATCTGCATAATTATGCTGATATTCTTGGGCGTCGGTAGTCATTGAAAGTCCCCGATTGCTCGTTTGTCCCCTATAAGCTATAAAAAAGAAAACTATTGATCCTTCCATAGGCCTCTTTCAGTGAACGCCAAGACAACCGATCTCGAAAGAGGCCTATGTCTAACAATGGACCGATAAGCGCTGATAATGATAATGATGATGATAGATCCGTCCTGTCCTCGTCCGTGTATGTCACGGGTAGGATTGTTTACTTAACAAATTATACCAAAGCCTTCCTCGAGAACCGCTCTATCCACTGGTGTGTGTGGTGGGACTTTGTTGTATAATATATGCATAGATTAGCCGCTCCCCACGGATTTATCCGCGCAAAAACGGTCCCAAGGGAACTTTTTTTTTAGTGTAAAATGTATATTACCAAAGGTTGTGTGGCACATCTCAACCGAACCCGCGCAGTAGTTTTTGTGTGTATCTAAGAAAACCATGTCACAACATTACACATTAGTAGCACTAACACTCACCATAAACCGACACCTAGCATCAGCCGCGTAACTCCGGTCCCATTGGTCGTAGCGTCATCGTGTACATAGCCTATAATATTTCCCTTACATCCTCCTATGCAAGGGAATTGGGCCGGCACGACCAGGGAGGTACCTCTCACTTACATGTAAATGCCGTAAAGTGACATCTTCAATGTCGCGTTCCGTGCGGTTTGCGAGTAGCCGGTGGCCCACGGGGACATAGGAGGGCAACGCATCTGCACAGTTATTATGTGTATGTGCGTCGGCGTCGGTAGTCATAAAGAAACTCCGATTTCTCGTTTGCCCCCATTCTATAAAAATAAAGACTATTCAACACAAAATATTTTTTGCAATTCGGGCCAGTATATCCTCAGACTAGAGCGTTCAAATAAACAACCAGGCTCATCGGCTTTATGTTACTAGTATAGGTTATTTCATATTTCAAACTGAAAAAACATATCACATAGAAAGAAAATCCATTAAGTGTTTGGTTTTTGTGTTATAATCTTAAAATACTCTTTAAACGTAGAAAATACTAAAACACATTGTCACAAGTTGGTAAATAACCGCAAGTAGACAGTGATCGGCTATTTATATAAAACAATAAACGTTCCTGTGTGCGCTCAGCAATAAACAAAGCCGGCGGGGCACTGCTGGTTCGGTATATTCCATATTCTTTGGAAGATCTTTTATTTAAGATCATCCTTAGCCGGGAGAGTATAAATGGTACTTAAAGACTGGTGTTATTTTTAGCTTCACTGTTTCATATCTACTTATTCTAAGCAGTCGTGTTTACTCCTTAACAAAGGATACTTAAATAAAAAATTGTATGGAGTAAAATAGTGTGAATCACGCTCCGCACCACGTTTTACCGCGAGTACACATTAAACTTCAGGAACTATTAAAAAAATTTAGTATCATGCTGCAATGGAGCTGAATTTAGTTAATTACTATATAAAGTAATATAATATGGTGTTTTTTTTTATTTCGGACCTGAACTCATGCTGTGGAAGTGAAAAAAAGCCCAATACAGCTTCATCGGATTGCTGTGAGTGTTCTTCGAGCGATGTGACTAGTCTCGTCAAAGCTAGGTTTGGGGTCGAGAAGAGGTTCGACTTCTACACGTAGCTAAAATGGCCTCAGCACTGACGTGAAAAAATGGCTGTGCGTGTACTGGGCCGTTTTACCTTTCATTGATTGGATTCCATTGGACCCATTCGTCCCTGGAATCTAGAACGAGGCGACTTGTATTGGTGTTGCGACCTTAACGAATTGAGATAATATAAAAAGACAAATAGATGTAGAACATTAATAATAAAAAGTGCAAAACAGCTGATCTTGCTCCGGCACGCGACTGGTTTTAACGAGATTGGGAACGTTGGTACACAATTATTTTATATACTTAACGCATTTTTTTGACGGGCTTGGCCCACTACTCGCTCCCGTCGCTGCTACTCTTGTCTAGCCAGGATCGCCAGCGGCAACCACTTACGACCCTTTGATATGATGTCAGGGCGCCCCAGGTCGAAGCTTAGACTGTCTTGGGACCCACAACGAATTTAATCAGTAGAAAATAGGAGGAGTACAAAGTATTTCCAGTTCTCCTGACTAGTGAAAGCAAGACACATTACAAGGTTGCAATTACTTATACAAGCAAAGAAAATGAGAGGGCAACCAGGTTAAGCCCAGTTGCTATGCACCAAGGAAATGTAGATATTTGATTAGCTAATATCAGCTAGTCAATTGTCCATGCTTTACGATATTTACGCTGTTTTTATAGCATATGGGAAACAACGTGCAATCGGAGAGTTTTAGTGACTACCGACACCCATTAATCGCCGCATATGCATATGCGTTGTCCTCCACCACCCAACTAGGCTACCGGCTGCTCACGAAGCGATAGGTACCTCGGTTATGCCGGCCCAATTTGGCAACATCTTGCTAAAAATACAATTTCAATGAAATTCTACAATAAATTTATTTTATTAATCACGCAAAATTTTCCAGTCGATGTTATAAATGTGATGATGTGAATAACATTCGTCATATTATAAGCGTGTCAGAAAGCTTCGTCGACTATCTGTGTGATTTGTATAAATTAACTCAACACCTTGACCTTTGTTCTCAGATGAGCTACAGCCATATATAGTACATCTTTAACTCTCCTCCCTTTTTCTAAGAATTGAGCGAATGAAGAATTCCGAAATTTGCTACAGTTGAAGATTATATGGAGAAGATATTCATAAAGCTAATATTTTAATAAAATACGTACTAATCTATTCAAGTTGTTCCTCTTCTTGAAAGTGGTGAAAAATAGACATACTGCTCACAAAAGTACGTGTGATGGTACTAATACGATTCGGAATAAGTGTATTTTTAAAATGTCATTGTAAACAAGTAACAAAAAACCTTGTTATCGAATAACATTAAGCTGAAGAATTCATTTTTATGTTTGCACGCGCTAATCTCAGGCCCGAATTGATTAATTATTTTTGTGTTGAATAGTCAATTTATCGAGGAATGACACTACGTCTAATAGCACCGGAGAAACACGGGTGAAACTACGGGATGATACTAGCATATATACATAAGAACCTCCACGAAGCGACAAAATTTAACGTCAATTAAAAAATATATGAAACTGAGTATTCTAAGCAGTTATCATAGGTTCCTGCGCTCAAGGCGATAAAAATCAAATATAATTATGCAAAGTAATCTTACGCGTTTACATAGGGTAATTCAGAGAGCTCAATGAAAAGGAACACTATAAGTAATAGCGCAGAAAATAGGTTGTTACGGACAATAAACCGCCAAATGTGTTTACGATGTTAATTCACTAATATTAATTATCGAGATCTGAATAAACGACCATGCATCAACCATCGACACGATTCCCGTGGTCTATATTCTTGACCACAGGAATCGTGTCGATGATTTTTGTTATTAGCACAATTAAATAGTATATTGCGTCTGTAGTAGTTATAACTACTAATAACCGCTGAGGCTTTTTCAGGGCCGGCACCATTTATACAACCTAACCCACGATCGTGCCACTTTAAATATTGTCTATACTAAATGACTACCCATTAGGGTCCTGGCGTAAATCCTTGTTGATGATGTTGTTTATCCATAACAGCCTCTCAAATAAAAAAAAATTAAATGCTATTTATTCAGTCACTGTGTATAATGATTATATGATATAATGATATAATTTGTTGGCGGGGGCTGCCTCTGCAGTCGTTGGAACAGTCTCTTGATGTGCGATCCGGTCCCTTATGATGGACTGGCCAGTCGCTGACGGAACATTTGAACAAGGGCGGCAAACGGTACCCGCTGTGTTTTTTGTCAGTAATATCTAACTAAAGTCGAAAACTGGCACACCCCACCGGTACTTTACCCAGGTCCCGGGGAGAGCTCGTGAAAGAGCTTCCGCATGTAAATAAAAAAAATAGTGAATAGCAGCTGGGCCTCACCTGAAAGCCCTCTCTTTCCTTGGCTTATAAATTCAAGTTGTTTACGGTCTCCCGCTTTCACTAGGGAGAGATATTGTAATTAACAAGAGTAGGGACTTCTCTGAAAGGATCATAATGGTTGCCGCGATCGATCGTGGCGACACAGGAGCAGCAGCAGTGGCAATAAATAGTGGAACAAGCCATTACAAATCTATCACCCCACTCCATGCAGTAAGACTCATCTTTGGTGTATCGTAGCCGAAATGGCCCCGTAAGACGCGCGGGAAAATTATAACATACCTATAATAATAATATGAACTGGAAGGAATTACTGGACCAAATTGAAGATTTTTCAGTGTTGAATAGGCCATTTGTCCAGGAAGGCTATAGGCTACATGCCATACGATTAGTAGGACCGAAGTTACGCAGGTGAAATCTCAGAGTGATGCTAGTAGACAACGAGAAGGAGTAAATTTCTATTTCATCCAAATGTGAAACTCAATATTTCTCGTTGTGATATACGCCATACACTTCATAAGTAAAACCACTTAAACTTGAAATATAAAACTTTTCACATTTGGTATTGAACCAAATATTTAAATAATGAAATTCAAGATCGTAACATGAACAGCATTCCTAATTCGGATTTAAGATAGAAGATATTAAATGTTGAATATCGTTTAAGGCAGCTGACCAATTAGATTGCCATGTTTTATGGAAAGTAAATAGTTTTATCATGCGGTTTACTTAATAATTGCATGCGAAAATCAATTGTCCAACTAGGTAAGTTTAAATGGACACAAATATTAATTTTGACCTATCATGACGTTTCGTTTGCGGTTTAAAACATATTATCAGTATCAAAAATATTGTCAGTACCCAAGAAATCAGCAGCGTAGTAAATTTTAAAGACTAACTAAGCATGCAGAAGTGTCGCATTGCAGCCGTATTGGGCCGACGCGATAAGGAGTCTCTCGCTCACACGTCATAACTGTTGAGATATACTCAGCTAGCAAGTTTCCTGTGGCCTACTATAGGTGGAGTAGCGAAGTAGCTCAGAAATTATACGGATGTTATAGGCGCCAAAGGGCTCCGACTGGTCCTTTGTTTTCTTATACTATAAAAATAGCTTTTTTCAACCCAGAATTTACTGAACTGTCCTACGAGGCATCTCACCGATACTTCTTTTGTGAACGAGCAGTTATGAGGTGATAGGTGCAATAGACTTAGTGGCACGATATTTATTATAATAGTTATATCCAAGATAGGAAGCACGTAATACACAAGGTGTCACCTTATTTCCATATGCGTCCGCCGTCTAATGCAGGAAGTCTCATTATTTCCTGTACAATTTCATATCCACTAGACCACGTTATTTTTATTTGTTACGTTAACAATCTGTCGCAAACTCGACACGGATGGGTTTTTTAAAGTGTCAATCACTGAGAAGTTATTTAACTTAACAGGTGACTCCTTTTTTTGTTGATGTAGGCAGGCATTTACCGCGCCTTCACTGATCCTGGGTGGGATGCAGTGGTGTAAAGGTTCGCGGCACATTCTATTGCCGAATACCCTCAAAAACCAAAGCGAGTGCCATGATTGACGCCTTCAGTGAGGTGCCCCGGAATCACAAATCATTAGGGCAACCCGACGGCTGGTCAGTCCTCTGAGGGCCCGCCCCGCCTTCTCACAGAATGCTTGCCACCGATTGATAGAGAGGCCTTCGAGGTAGGCTTTATGTATAATTTGATGAGGTAACAGTCCGGCTCCTGTCATTCACGGCCAAAGCCGAGGCGGATCGCTAGTGACTAAATTATAACATCTAGCCACACGTCAGGCATATTCTCGTATTACGTAAATTTCACGAACTCAGTTATGTCCATCATAACTAAGTTCGTGAAATTCACCCAACGCAATATCGGACTGTCAATATTTGCAAAAAGCATTGTCGCGTGCACATCGAACATTCTAGACTCTGGATCTATATTTTGTCAGTTAAAACGATTAGACACTTACTCGTCCTCCATTTCTATTCTTTATTATATTCTTATAATATAGGGCGGCAAACGTGCAATTGTAGCCTGTTTAAGACTATCGACGCCCATGAACATATTGCATAATCACCATGCCGATGCGTTGTCCTCCGTTCCTCCTCCCCTCTAATGGGAAATTTAAATTAAAACTATCTGAATAATTATACATTCTATTTAACAAATAACTCAAACAATAATAACAAGGTTAAGTAAAAAACGAGGTGGATAGAAGAACCTAAATTTCATTACTGTATTGCAGTCTAATCAGGCCGGCACGGTGGGATAATGGACTCTAGCTTACATAGTACCGACGCAACGCGCTACCTGTAATATTGTCCGAATTTAGGCTGCAGGGTTCACCTCCTTGAAGACTAGCGATACATATATTTTGTGTTCAAGTGTTTGCGCGAACACATGTGCTCTCTCCATAACATCACGATGAGACGGACCGTCGCGACCTATGAGTCGACAGCTGCAATTATTGTATTTTTTTTTTTTATGTTTTATATATATTTAAAATTATTTATGTATAGGAAATCGAAAATAAATCTTCGATCAGATCAGAAACTCGAATTATTTTATTTACGATCTGCGGCTCAAAAATGAGTATCACGAAATTATTCTCTTGAAATAAATACGATAAGATTTAGAAAAATACCAAGATATTTATGAGCGTCTCAAAACCGTCCATATAAAAGATGTGCTTCTGTCAAATTCTACACTTTGTAAAAACAACTTAAACACTTTCACTTAAGGTTTTTTTTTTTCTAGAAAATTCGTTTGAATTTAGCACATCTCTGAAGTAGAATCTGCATTGTAAAAACGACTTAAAATCATACACGTTAGGTTGAGATCGAATGATGACGACCGGCTGGCTCAGTTGGTAACGTGATGGTTAGTCCGCGTGGTATGCCAGAGGGTCGTGGGTTCGATTCCCGCCTAGGTCATGGATGTTTATACATCATATAGCTACGCGTCACCAAAAAACGCTTCCTAAAAGTTCATATATCTCGGCTATCAGCGCTGACGGTGCGCGTGCCGTCGGCGTGAGACTAAAATCAGCCTAACATTTCTTAAATGTATAAAAACATATTAAATATATTTCCGTTGTCCAGTACCTGTAAGTGGGCAGTACCACAAGTACTTACGGTACTTAGCACAGGGCTAGGCTAACGTGGTGTGACAAGTCCACAGATATTATTATTATTATATTATAAAAAATATTTATGTACAACCACGGGTGTACAAACACGGATGCCTTACAATGACAGTTACATATGTAGTCGTGTCTCTTGTATTTTTGTAAACCATTGTGAAGTACATAAAAACCTGCTTTAAAATCCTCCAGTGTGAATCGCTATCACACACATAATTATAATTATATATAAAATTATAAATATCCATTGTATGTATTATATACAGAATTCGATGTCCATATTTTATACATCTATGTATTATTTATATACCCAGTAATAGTGCCCGCCTGCTGTTAACATATTAAGTGTTTTCTCCCATAATGACTGGAATAAATTTCTGTTAAGTAAGGTTTGTATTAGCACAATAAAAAAGATCATTCCTTTATCATAAACTCCGTCAAGGGTCAAGACATTCTGGGTGTAGCAGGGAACACTGAAATATACATATAACACAATTCATTCACACACATTCACATGTATATATGGAACAAAAACTCTTTAAACATGTATACATATGCTTACAGGTATGCCGTTACCGTAAATAATAGTTTGATAAAATGAAATATTGTCCAATTAGCAATTATCATTATATAAATAAATAAATAAATATTTTAAAATATTTACAATTACGGACATATATTTTCAAACACCTACGACGCCACAGTTGATTGGCACGTGACGAGTTCTGACCCCTAGTACACTCGGGGTCATGAACATTGAACCCAATGCGGTGGTTAGTCCACCAAACCTATCAGCCCTACGCGACATTTTAATTCGCGAATCATAGTAATATTGTAGTGATTTAATATTTATTTTATATTTTAAGTTGATTACTAGTACTTAGTAAAAAACATGCATTTTTAGAATTGAATATCGTTTCTGATTATGCCCTTGGCAGAAACAGCAAGGTTTTTGTTATACATTGTATACGCTCCATAAAAACTCCTCCTCACGCCTTGGAGTAAACAGTATATGTTTTAATAAATTGCTAAATTATAATGGAATGTAAACCAAGATAGGTTTTATAATGTTAAAAACGATGACAGAGTAGAAATATGGCGACAGATGGCGCGAAGTGGGCGTCAGACTCTCCGCTTCCTATTCATATAGTTAAATATAGTGCACATATGTCAATATTACATGTAAATTAACAGAAGCCTTGCATGAGGTAAGCCAACACTTTGTTGACTCATGCTACGTTATATATAATATACTAAAAATATAAAGCGAGTTCGTTTGTATCTCCGATCGCGCTGCTCTCAGGGACTACTGGGACGTATTGAACAATAATTTTCGTGAATAGTCCAATTATTGGAGGACCGGAAATACGCGGGTAAACCCACGGGACTCTGCTAGTTGTTTTATAAACATAGTTTTTCTTTTATTTATAACAATTCATTATCAACTACGAAAAATTGTAAATAGTAGTAGTGTCGTTGATGCATAGATGTATAATTTGTGTGGCACGGTTCGAGAGTATGCGGGGTCTCAAACGGCATGAATCGATGGGAAGAAGGATGTGTGTAACATATGTTTGGGCGTTTTCTTCCTACTGAATAACACCCCAATTTGCCTCTAACTTTATAAGAAAATCTTGCTATTTCATAGTGAAGTATGATTCACTCAGTAGGCTAATTATTTATTTTTATTTATTCATTGTTACGGGGCCCAACAAGCCATCGGAGCATTTTGGTAGCTACTGACGCTCACATAACTGCCATGCAGATGTATTGCCTTCCATACCTCCTCTTCCTTCTCAAACAGCCGGTGGCTACGCACAGCATAGCTGTCACTTTAAGCCGGTATCATGTGAGCGGGAGTACCTTCCTCATACTTCCACTACCCACGAAACTGGGGATATACAATACGTACATCCGATCGCGACTCACTTACGCTGTCCCGGCATGGTACGCCTCGAAACCCGCAATCCTCACGAAGAAAGTGAAGTGATCGTTTCGGCACAGTTCGGCAGCCATGCAACATGACACTAAGTTTTACTAACCTTTGCAGTCAATGTAGGTGTCCTCATTTACACGGTGGCATGGGGCGAGTTAGAAAAAAGACCGTTTAAGCCGCATGTCTAAATGCCCACCCACACACGCGGTTGTTAGTAAAGATACTTAGTATTACACACTTCACATGTCAGTAAGATCAGTACGGAACCCTATGTTAGCGATTTCGACTGGCACCCGATTTTTTACACCGAGATTTATGTACCGAGAGGCAAAGTGCAGCATAAAACCTACACGATTGTCACACGTCACGGTACACAGCGATAACGTATCAAGTATGTGGCATTGTGTTCGGCCGCGCTCAAGAGTTTGACAGCGTAGATAAAAACGTGTCGGGACACAAGGTTAAGTGCAGCCGTATGCTCTATACAGACACGATACGGGTTCCTGGAACGAAGGGACAAATTTCGGAACTCGATGAAACGGTAAACGTCACGAAAAGGCCAACATTATCATCTTGAATGTGGCAGTGCCTGCTATGCGTAAGGTACTGCTGCGGCTAAATCGAAGCTAGTTTTCATTGCCTCTGATCATGCAAACGTATAGGGAGTTTACTCCCCTATGTTATCTATATATGTCCAGCCTTGCCATAAACATTGTAACAGATATTTTTTAATTGCAAATAGCGTCTATTACTTTTAGGGTGTCTTAGTTAAATACACCAATATAAAACAATTAAAAATATAAAAAGCTTATTCGAAGTGTTCTCCATTAGCTCAGTCTCTTAAACTTTGTGGCCAGTTATCGATAATCGTATGGATCGTTTTAGGGACTCCAAATTATACTGGCGTTTAGTTTTGCTCTAAAACTGACCATAAATCATAATGCAGTGGTTTAAGGTCTTCAGCTCTGATAAAGTCCGGAACGCTTTAACCAAGATTGGGTGGATCGATCTTTATGATCTGGTCCTTCCAACAAGACTCGGGATCTTGTTGGAAGGCCCATACTCGCTTATTGAACTTGGTTTTATTAAGAGGCTTCACTATCTTCTCAAGAATGGTACCTTGTCAATAGTATTGTGTCGATGTTTTGATACCTTTTTTACAAAAATGTGGCTCAGCCAATCCATCATAGCTAACACCCTACCAAACATCACTTAAGTCGGATATTGCCCACATTGCAATCTGTCGACTAATTGGGAAGTTTCCTTAGAGCTAGTGTGGGGGCGGCCTAATAATACCCTCACCCTCAATCCAAGCCCAGGGTGACGTAAGAGTAGACAAAGGGCACTACTCTCAACAACGAAGAGCCTTCAGCGAGCTGTTTCTTTGGTGTCCCGTCTAACTACCGGGAGGTTCCTGGCCACAGCAGCGGCCACAGTGACGGTGGAACAAGGGGTGCTAAGAATGTCCGGGCTACGGATCGCTACCACCACTGGGGCTATGTGAAGTCCGAAGACAAGGTGAGGACACCACAACTCGGGTTCCACTTCAGGGTAGACGACACTCCTTCACAAGGCGGCGTGGGATTCCTCGTGGATAAGTCCCTCGAAGGCACCATCGTGGGCGAAATGTATATTGCGTCGAGTAGGGTGGCGTATCTCATACTTAAACTAGATATAGCCTTAAAGTGATACAAGTATACGCACCCACCTCGACACATTTCGATGACGACGTGGAGACAACCTGTGAGGATGTCACAAAGGCCTTACATAACACCTGTAAGGCCCACTTCAATGTTGTTATGGGGTACTTTAATGCCAAGATGGGAGTACGAAATGGTGTCGAATCGAGTATCCAAAGGGCAAAGTTCCTCGAGGAGGGCCTCTTCTTAATGAATTCCTATTTCAAGAAGCCCCATAGGAAGTGGACATGGCAGAGCCCCGATACTGTGACAAGGAACGAGATTGAATTCATTATGACGGACCGAAATGATATATTTAGGGATGTCTCCGTGATCAACAGGTGTAAAACCGGAAGTTCACCATCAGCTAATAACAAATGATTAGAGGCTCTCTGAATATAGGCTTTCGACGCGAGCGTGTCCGATTAGTACAGTCGACACTCCGATCTAACTTCCGACTAATCATGTTAAGTTCCGAAACATTCCAACTGAAATTTAAAAAAACGGTTCGACGCCCTACATATGTCGGAAACTACCATGGAAATTGACGAGGCCATGAGTGGCGTGAATGATTGCATGCGAGTCGTGGGTGAAGGATACTGTAGGAGTAAGTATACGAGCAGGACAGCTAAACTTTCTCATAAGAGACGCTTGGACCTATGGAACGCAGAACACACGAAAACGTTACGTCTGCCGACGTCAAGGTCCTTTCAAAAATCCGCAAAATAAGACGCCGAGACCTTCGCAGCACAAATACGCAACGGGTTACCGAAGCGATTGAGCAGACTAGAGAGTCGTAGGTTTTTGTGGAGAAGCTTGAAAGAAGTCCTTTGACAAAATTTTGGACTGATTCTGGGGTTACCGTTTCTTCTAAGCCTGAGATTTTATCTGAGAATGAAGCTTTCTATAGCAAGTTGTATACGTCGCACGCTCCTCATCCCGATATCCTAAACAACAATCCGCGTGCAAGCCTAACACGACATTTGTCAGGCGATCTGCCCGACGTCAGCATGAGTGAGGTTAGTCTGGCTCTTGCACAGTTTAAAGGGTGAAAAGCTCCCAGGAGGGACGGAATTACAGTCGAACTTCTTAGAGAAGGAGGCGAACCTGTGTTAAGGGAGCTAAAAAATGATTTTTAATTTCGTCCTTCAGCGGGGCGTACCTACCTCCCAAGGCATGGCATGGAAGTGACGTTCTTTTGTTTTTTAAGAAGCGTGGCAAATTACTTCTTCAAAATAATAGACCAATTTCACTTCTCGGGCATATTTCCAAGTTGTTTTCAAGAGTCTTGACGAATCGTCTGACCACAGAGCTTGACGAATTCGATCCACCGGAGCAGGCAGGGTTTCACAGAGGATTTGGCACCATGGACCACATTTTCACAACAAGGCAAGTCGTACAAAAGAGACATGAGTACAATCAGCTGCTGTGCCTTGCCTTTGTGGACTATGAGAAAGATTTTAACTCCGTCGAAACTTGGATTGTCCTGGAAGCTTCATAGTGCTATCAGGTCGAATGGCGAAACGTCGAAATATTGAGAGCATCGTATGACGCTTCTTTTATGTCCATTCTGATACCGGGAGGTCACACAGGGCCAATCCAATTGCATCGAGGAGTGCGACAGGGAGGGGGATGTTATTTCCCCGATACTGTTCACTAAAGCTTCGGAGGATGTCTTTAAGACTTTAAACTGGGCATAATGCGGCGTAAATATTAACGGCGAGTACCACTGACATCTTCATTTCGCCGACGATATCTTTGTGTTGGCCGAATCGTTGGAGAGCTTTCTATCATCATCAGTCTAAATCATCATTAAATGCAATCGCCAAAACACAATTTAAATTCGCTCATAATATAATCGTTTACATTGTTTTCGTACCCAGACATATAATCTAAAAGAACTTGAATACATTTACCTAACACATACATCAGGCTCCCTTTGTGAGGTGTCTCACGTACCCCTAGTTGGGACAGCGCGTGACCTGAATATTTCTGATCCCAGGGACTGAAGTAATGAGGTTTATTCTTGGATCTTCATAAAATAAAACGAGTTCTAAAGTATTCAAATTACATTAAGATTACAAATTTCCAAACAGCTCCAAGAAGCTTATCACAAATACATCTGAACTATTAAGTCTAGACTATAATTAATTACAACATAAATAATCGGCTCAATAATTTTGTCATGACATTAATGAATCAGGTTTTTTTATTTGATAGGTCTTCTCTAAGTAGCCTTGTTTTCATGACATTGGAGGTAAAAAGGCAAAATCTATCGCCTGCTGATAGCTCGATACCGACTGACCCCCATAAAATCCCTCATCCGTAAAACTCAATGATATTCAGGTGTTGTGCGAGTATTAGGAACATAAAAACTATTTTTTTTTACTCCAGTGAAGCTTCATCGGTTACTTGTATCATACATCGGTACTCTTAAGACACGTCGGGGGACGGTCTAAGTGAGATTGTGCTTGATAAGGGTGGGGCGACACCCCTCCTCCTTTTCCGCAGCTGGGAATGATGCATCTCAATAGTTATTTTACATTAGCTAAATTAAATATTATTATCTTGGTCGAGGGGAGCGGTCTTTCTTGCCCCGCCCCCTTTCTAACTAAGGGGGCAGCTCATGCTCTAAAGTTATCCTTGCAATATCGTGGGGAGAAAATTAAACGGTGTATGTACTTCTCACGCCACTATGCTAGCTGGCACCGGCCTGTGATGATGCCACGTTTCGATCTTAAAAGTGGACTGCTTCTTAGCCTCAATCTCCACCAGAAGATTTCAAGTATAAAGAGGTTGTTTACTGACGGTTAAGCTTTCCAGACGCGCTTGCAATCGATCCATCAATCCGCACCCATCTTGCCCACAATATTTATAGTAAACTTCGCAACTATATTTTTCATATAACATGTCGGAAACGGAACGTGAGTGGAGCGAGCGAGAAGGGAGACGTAGGTGAAAGGGAGAGAAAAGGAATCGCGGATAAGGTGCAAGGTGCATACAATGCGTGGAAACCAAATTGCAAAATAAATTTATAAAATGTATTTACTGAGGTTTTATTTCATAGACGCCATTCTCGCACCTATTTTCTGTAAAGAACAAGTACTCTATTCGACTGCAATACAGCAAGGCCGGCACGACCTGCGGTCTATCTCAGTCACATGATACCATCTTAAAAGTAGTGCCTATGTAGCGGTCCCGGCGGCCGAATGGGGTGAAAGAGATCAACGCGTCTGCATAACCATGTCGATGTTAATATATCTTTAGTCCCTAAATGGCTCCAACTGCACACTTATCCCTATGCTATAAAAACAACTCATTTTAAACAACGTACATTTGGATAAAACCATATAATATATGTGAGTGCGTGTGAGTAATCATCATTAGCCCAGTTCAGCCACCATAATTCATAGAACTCGACCGAAGCGGACTCCGGCACCGCTATTCAGAAGTCCATGTAGATGTTCTTATTCAATGTATACTTGCATAGGGTATCAATAGAAACACATCACGTGCTACAAATACGATTGGCGCAGTGACGACGTAAGCGGGTACAGAGGTTGTAGGTTCCAATCCCACCCTGACATATCATTACCACATTAAGAACCACCACACTAATAATCTATCGTACTAATACCACAGGAGGTAGTGCCATGCTGCAATGCATGGTGCATGACACTACATCCTCCTATACAATGGAATTGGGCCGGCACGACCGGGGAAGTGCCTCTCACTCACTAGATACCGGCGTAGAGTCACAGCAACGCTGTCGCGTTTCGTGGGGTTTATGGGTAACCGTTGGGCCATTGGGAGGGGTTGATAGGAGGGCAACGCATCAGCGTAACAACCATGCAGGTGTCCATGGGCGTCGGTAGTCATCAAAAGGCCAATTGGTCGTGAGGGGGCTCACGCTATTAAATGTATCATATGTATTTCTTTAATTCCTTGATATAAAATTTCTTAAATGACTTTAAATATATTGTCCGTTGTCTAGTACCTGTAACACAAGTCCTTACGGTACTTAGCACAGGGCCAGGCTAACGTGGTGTGTTAAGTCCACAGATTCTTATCATTTGAAGAGGGAATTTTTTGCACGAATGTGGCGAAATATTTCAGTGGCTATGTTGGCTCCTTTCTCCTGTAACATAGTTATCTTTCTTTAAATTATTATATAGGAGCTTCTAAGCACCCAATTTAATTAAAACATATAGAGAACTAAATTGGAACAGACATCAGACAATATAACTATGATTTCTATGTGTTCTCACACGAGAAGTTCCATTATAAACTTTTAATACATTACTGCAACAACGTTGTGTTTTGTTTTCGTAGCTGTCAGCAACACGAGAGTATGTTTTTAACAAAAAAAAAAGGTTTCATGAATGAAAATTTTTAACAAACTTTTTTTTTTTTTTCAATTACACGCATTCAATTACACGCGCGTGCTCGTGAAGAGCACGCGCGTGTAATTGAATAATAAAATGGTTTATTTTAGAAACAAGTAAAGTATTAGTAAATGTTATTTTAGAAAAAAAAGCTTTTTTACAAGATCTTATAGTCACTGAACATAAAAAAAATTGCCAAAATTAAGAAATTGAAGGAGTTATAATAAAAAAATTAAAAATCTCGAAACCCGCGCATCTCCGGTCTCAGTTTTTGGGAGCAGAATTTTCACAAATGCTGACCTATGTATTGAATTATTCGTAATCAAGAACCCGGTGACAAAGTCTCATACTTGACACGACATGACATTTCCCGAAGTTAGAAACATTAAAAAGGAAAGATTTCCAAACTAATGTCGTGTGTAGTAAATGTCAACCCTTTTTCCATCCCTTACAGGTGGAATATCCAGACACGTTTAAATACATATCTACTCATTTGTAACCAGTAGCTCAAAACTGAATTTACATGTTTAATAGTATATAATGATGCGTTTTCGGGCAAATTTTCAACCCCTATTTCAATCCCTTAGGGGTAGAAATTCTAAAATTCCTTTCATAGTGAGTGTCTTCTCAATAAAACGACACTCACCAAATTTCATGGTCCTAACTTTAACAGTTTACGCTCGACGCTGATAAATCAGTCAGTCAGTCAGGATATGTTATTAAAAAGTATAGAAGATGAGATAGAAGTGTTTGGGACACACATTATCTCGATTGGCAATTGATAGCAGAAAACATATGGCAAAAGTTATACTGCTAGTATGTAATATTATACTGCTGTTCTCTTGCTTTATAATAAGGTGATGTCACATGTTAATAAAGTTATACTCAAATAATTATTCATGAGAATTTATTCATTAGTGTCTTATGCAAATATTCACACCGTTATTGTTTAATAGGAAACGTTTTATGTAAATTATAAATTAATGATTAGGCGATATTGGCATAAAATAACTAAAAGTTATTATGGAATTTTTAAATATCTTTTCGTTCCATATCCATGATTTAGATTGAAATCATGAAACCTGAAGGCGTTATATATTCATTGTTTATTGTAGACATAAATATAATATTTTATTCTTCATCATCACCCGGAAGATGTCCACTGCAGGGTATAGGCCTCCCCCATAAAGCGCCATAAGTCACGGGCAGGATCCAATTGCATCCAGTGGCGCCCCGCCACCTTAACCAGGGCGTCAATCCACCGTGCAGGAGGCCGTCCCACACTCCGTCTTCCGGTACGTGGCCGCCACTCGCGAGAGAGAGAACTAGCAATGGGCCTGCCGAATGCCACTTCAGCTTGCTGGTTTTCTGAGCTACGTCGGTTAACCTACCTTATTATTATCGATAAGGAAATAAATTATAACTAATTTTCTCATAATTGGCTTGTTCATTTTGAATTTATTTTATCCTGACGATAAAATAACTTCCATTTGCTCCAAAATAAAAAAATGTATTTTTTTTTCTATGCAATAATTAAAAGGCTTTTTTATTGTGTGCATCTGTATCTGTGTCCGTCTGGCACCGAAGCAATTTGACCGACTTTCACACGAGTTTCTTCGTTAGCTGGGAGACATAATTTAGACTGATGAGATGAGATGGTCTCCAGGAGATTTTGCCTCATATCACCAGGATCTCAGTAAATGAAGTTAATACATCCAAATTTTCGTTATACGTTCATGATCATAGCTTTAGTGTCATTTTCTATGTTACTTTTAGAATACCGGCGAGTTACGTAGGTACGCGGTGCTCATAAATACAGACAGCGTAACAAACGAAGCAGAATAACATGGGTCAATTTGAAACTGGAAATTTACGCGATCTGCTCAAAAATGCTAGTCCTGCACATTTTTCCGTTGCCCAAGCTGGACAAGAACTAAAAATACACAGAAGTAACTATTTTCCCGATTCAGCAAATTGCAAAAAAAAAAAACTTTTAAATGATTATCAGAATTCCTCAACTGTTATCAATTGTCCACGATAAACGGAAACGGTAACAATGTGCACACCACCCCATCGGAGTAGGCATCGCACATATAAAAGTTGCTGAGTCACAATACTTGTATTAACAGTTGCCTGACATTGACTTATAAGGCATTAAGTTTTCTTAATCTTTTAACTCCACGTGCAAAGAGATCAACTTGAGACCTAGAAGGTCGTGCCTGGATCTCAATGTGATCCAGTGTAAGCGTTACACGTGGCTGGCGAGTCACACGACCTTGGACCGATCAGACCAGTGCCTTTGTCATGAAGATAAGTTAGAGAACAAAAACGAGAGTCACAAATATTCGGAACATAACAATCGACAAAAAATGAACATTAGCTATAACTGCTATAATAACAATACTAATATTATAACGCGGAAACATTTGATTGTTTGTTCGAATTGAATAGGCTCCGTAACCACTGGACCGATTTGAAAGTTTCTTTCAACCGTTATAATCCTACATTATCAGTGATGAACACAGGTGATATAACATTTTCTGTAACGTTTAGATAATTATGAAATTTCGATAATGTAACCAAAGTTGTAAAAAAATATCACAGTAATATCTTATTTCGCTGCAGAAATTATTGATGACTAGCTGCACCGACAGACGATGTTCTGTCATAAACTTAATTTGTTGTTATCATCATGACATTGAATCTAATTACCATGACTTTGTTATAATTATATTTTTGTAAATCAATGAATTTTTTACCACATTTAGTGCAATACCCGTGCGAATATAGGAATAAAAGGCTGGGTGATTATAATACGAAAATAACTAAGCGTGTTCATATATTTTTGTTGTCTTGTAGACTGCACAACCTGAGGATAGGCTGGTACGTAGCTGAGCCGTTGGGCCATTTTTCTATTTTTTTATAGTACAGGAGTACAAACGAAAAATCGCAGCAGTCGTAACCAACACCCATAATTATGCCGATACATTGCATTCCTCTCCTACCGGTGTCATGTGATGAATTGTACATTCCCGGTCGTGCTGACAAATTATGCTCCAATGCAGCATGGCACTACCTCTCACTAAGACAAAACACGTTCAAAATACCATTACGGTTACAATTTAGAATGAACAAATAACATTTACCGCTTATAAAAGACTACACGGTCCAGTTTTCTGGATTATAGGTATTCCTAGACGTAGATGGAGAGAAAAGAAGAAGAGAAGAAGAAGAGGCTGGCTTATGATGATCCTGATAGTGGTTAGCTACATGATCATTACAGGTCAATACATATCTGGCGACGCAAATAAACAGATAGCCCCACCAATTAAGCCTCGTCGTTGCGGTGCAACTCTGTTGCCCTAGGTGAACCCAACACCTGCACCAGTATCAGCTGGACGACGTCCACTGCTGAACATAGGCCTCCTCCATAGAGCACCCAACACCTTGAGTGAACGAAGTTGCATCTAAGGTATATCTTTTATAAGATTAGGGGACTTCGGACTAGTGATCAACCGTGTGACTGCGTTTCCCAAGCTCCATCCACAGCCGGTAGTCTGGGATTACCAGAGTAAACAAAAAAAATGAATAAAGCTTTCAACGACAACGCTGCTTGACGCCAGCTCCATAATGGGGTAAGCAGAAGGAACCAGTGGGCCACAAATAAAATCTATCAAAAGAAACTGAAAACATAGTTTGTAGGATTGCACACAAAAACGAACACGGACAGACAAAGCAGGCTTCGACTTAATGCCCAACAAAAAAATAAGCCTAATAGTATCCAACAATATAGGTTTTCTATTAAACTGCACAGCTATCTGCCTGGCATAGCACGGCAATTCACGGCACGACAATTCTTCGGTGGACAAAACTCTGTTGTAGAAATATTTTAAGGATTCAGTTAGTTTGTCTAGTCATGTCCATTTGTCAGTCTCAGCCGTTTAACTAAGACAATGCGCGGACGTACAGAAAATCAATTATATTGTAAACACCTCAAAATTGTTAATTCTTTAGATCACAATAGCGTTGGTTCACAGCTAAATATAGAGTTAAACATTATGTCCACTCTGTTGTAAAAAGCCACATTTCAAATAACTGATGACTAAAACCTACTCGAGATTGTTTTTGTCACACAGTATACAATCATCGTCATGTTGACGCGGTTCCGGTTGGTGGCAAGTCGAGTGGTTGACTCTATCAAGTAAGAAACTGAAATTATGTAATACTAGCGATCCGCCCCAGTTTTGCCCGTGAATACCACGGGTCGGATTGCCACCTTGTCAAAGTATACAGTAAGTAATCCATTGGTCAAAATCAAATTTTGAGAAAAACGGTCAAATACAGACCGACAAACAGCTTAAGGACACTTTGTTTTATAATTTGTACAGATGAAAGTGAACAAAAAAGTAACAATTTATAATTAGTAAATATTGGGTCGGCACGACCGAGGCCTCTCGCTCGCATGATTCGGCCTCAAAAATGATGGCTGCGGTTTCGTGTGGTTTGTGAGCAGCCGGTGGCCTGATGAGTGCACCTGATAGAGGAGATCAATCCATCTGCGGATGCTAATGGGCTTCGATGGTAACCAAATGGCTTTGATTTCTTATACATAACTTATATATAACATTACTGGCAACTTAATGCTAGAGCCCCAACTTAATTATCAAACAGTCAATAAGCGGTGTAGCCGCATAGCAGTTTCATTGATCCAGCACTTCGAAACTTTTAACCGTAACATCTATGTTTTCTGCGTTCAGGTATGAAAATAGCGAGTAAGGTGTAAATATTTCTATACTAATAATCATATAAAGCTGTCGAGTTTGTTTCGTGTGTTTGAACGAGCCAACCTCAGGAACTAGTAACCCCTATTGGAAAATTATTTTTATGTTGAATAGTCCATTCATCAAGGAAGGCTAGAGACTATATACCATGACGCTACAGCTACTAGGATGGGAGTAACGCGGCCGACACCGAGGGGTATATTTTATTACAACATGGCAACGCACCGGCATAGTAATTATGCTGATGATAACATCAGCATAATTACTATGCCGGTGCGTTGCCATGGATGTAACTTTACGGCGGTATCAAGCGAGCGAGAGATAACTCCCCGATCGTGCCGACCAATAACGCTGCAATGCAGCATGGCACTACTCTTACTTAGATGACATCACATTATTTTGTGTTAAGCTTAGACCCGAAGTTTTATTACACAGTCCCTTTAATTATATGAGACTTCGTTATGCGTTGTTTCTGATATATTTATTTATTGCCTAAGACGCAAACGAGCACCAGGATCAACTCATGATCAGTGATGGACACCCATAGACAACAACAACACATCCTCACGCTAGCACCCTAAACACATCAGAGTAGATAGAAGGCATTAAATGTGTATAACAAAGAATAATAATTAGCTTATTAAAGTTATATTCGTACTTCCCAAGTCAAGAGTGCACAAAGGTTTACTTCAATAAAATACTAAAAGATTTAGTCCAACTATTCTGTTCGGCATAACCGACGCTGTAAAAATAACAAAGCACTTTACATATGGATGAATCCAATTATATTTTAACATAAAAATAAACATTCGAATGTTACTGTTTCCATAGCCACCGAGTCTCGTGACTGTATCCATATTGTTACGCTGGGCTTGGAGTATTAAAATAGAACAGAGTGTATTTAGGGCAATTTCACTATTATTCTTTACTGGCAGTCCGTCCCGGCTCCGCGTGGATGTTTCATAAAATATGGCAATAATTCATTGGTTTACAATAGTTTACAATAGTTATACATTTTTATTTTGGTCTAGTGACCATTACACCATACCACGACAACAAATTTAATTGATGACGGAATAACGTGTATCGGGACAGCTAGTTGTCAATCATTTCTGCAACTGCCATATTTGGATTAACTTTTATACTTTTTTCACACCTCTGGTTACACTATCGAAGTTTTCTTAATGATCTATAACGTTTCAGAAAATATTTCATAACCTATATTCATGAGAAATAGTGTAGGATTCCAATGATAAAAGAACTTCCAGTAGTTTCGTAGCCTTTTCGGAGTTTCCTCTTTCTAAACTTTGTATAGACTAGCAGCGCCCCGTAGATTCACCCGCGCGACTCCTATCCTACTGGTCGTAGCGCCACGGTTTGGCTTGTACAACCTACATCATGAATGTAGCTAGCTATCATACACATTTATTCAAATCCGAATTGTACTTCCAAATATTAGCGCGTTAACAAACAAGCAAAAAAACTCTTCAGCTTTAGTATGGATTAACATTGAATTATTATTCCTAGTTATTCGCAAACATGCTTTTCCCACAAGTTCGTATGCGTGGAGTCAGCAATCTATATAAACCGCTAATTTATCTGTTAAAAAATATTGTTCACGTTATTCCTTCTGATTGAAATGCATATTTGTGCAATATTAGTTATAGGTGTCAGTTGTCAAGATATTTTTTTGGTCCTTTATCCTTGATTCGGTTCGAACCCGAGGTATAAAACGAATTTTACAAATGCGAGAGTTTGTATGTATTAGTTATCGCAGAAACTACTGAACTGGGGATAGATGTTACGCCGCTGACACCGTAGCAAATGTTGTAAACCCAATGAGTAATCTTTCTTTTTTCTACAGTTTATAGAACAGATTAACGAACAGTCGTAAGTCTTGTGATAACTACCGACTCACATAAACATGCGCATAATTTCTATTCAGCCGTTTTCTCGAGCTACATCGGACCACGGGAAAAATACTAACCGCACAAAAAGTGACAAAAACTGACGTTTGAGGCGGTATCATGTTAGAAGTGCCGCTCCAGTCATGTCGGAGCAGTTCGTCTGTAAAGCACCACAACACTCCACCCAACTGTTAGTTCTGTTGCACTTCGAGTTAACTTACCATGTATAACGCTATCGTAAGATATCTACCGTTATGTCGGACAGTAGTACCTTACCATGAACATTTATAACTTCCAAATGGTAATGCGCCCTGTCAGCGGTGCGTCAACGAACTCGATTGGTCCCACTTCTTATATCTTATATAAATACTAGCTGCCTCCCGACAGACGTTGTTCTGTCATAAATTGAATTTGTTGTCATTGTAAACATAAAAAAATTAACAAACCTTATCACTTAGGGGTATGAAAAATAGATAGTAGCCGAATGTCAGACCTACTGGGTATGCATATAAAATTTGGTAAGAATTGGCAAATACGTAGCGGAGGAGTAGGTTAACTAACAGTGTGACACGAGAATTTTATATATAAGATTGTTCAATTTGTTGTAAACACTTAAGCTAACAATCTAAATACATTGTTGTGTCTATTTGACGGATTTTATTGCGTTTCTTTAGATTTTCTTGTGGAATGCGATAGAAATATATATATTCAATATATTACAAATACTTTAATAAGTATACAGATATAAACTACAAACTTAGTAATT
>JAFELO010000053.1:441658-470063 GCA_017140195.1 Eumaeus atala | reverse complement strand
ATTATTGCGGCCCCGTTACCGAGGGGATAGTTGTCCCCTCGCGACCCTACCAGGGTTATGAGGTCCGCCTCCATGCCCGTAACCCTCACAGACTACTGTGAAGAAGACCAGGAGTGGAAGATTTTTTTATATAATATAAGAGGGAAATTCGCATATTTGTCACGCAGATGCGTCGCCCTTCTTTTGTGGGCCGCCAGCTTTTCATATACCCCACGAAACGCGACAAAATAGCTGTCACTTTACAGCGATATCACGTTACCAAGAAGTTCCTCCCCGGTTGTACCGACTGATTTCAGCTGCAATGCAGCATGACACTACCTCTTACCAAAGTGATTCAGATAAGAGAATTTGGTATGAGATCTTTTTAGTGCCATTATATAATGATATTTAGTGCTAATACTTCTTTACAGCCGAATACAGAGTTTTGGTAGGTCGGTTTAGCCAAACGAGGGTTGGATGAATAATGCCTGTACCTGTTCTTCCGTCTCTTTCGTCCTCTATGGACAGCCGGACGTCGATACATGTATGTATGTATAGTTGTCATACATATGCCATATACATAATACCTATTTATATATTGACACATCCCATTCCTTTCTTAAAGAATTAGCGAATTGAGGAACTTGAAATTTGGTACAGTAGAAGAGCATGTGGTTAGGTGTCCTGAACTAACATTTGTATACATTTTATTATTTTAATTGAATGAAACGATACGCACACTACTGCACACACATGTTGAGACTAACTTAACACTTGTGAACCAATTGTCAACTGTCAAACAACAATTTTACTTTTATTTACTTTTTTACGAAAATTATTTACTTTCTTCATAGGATCGACCGCTGGAGGATCACAAAATTAATTTAAATAACAGCAATATTCACATTTGTGCATTACAAGTTGTGGCTTGTCGGTCTGTTTCACGCAAGTTTCTCGTGATAGAAAACCTCAAATGTTTGTCGACTTTCTTTTGGGTGTAACATGCAATTGTCAGGTACAAGACATTAAAGTACAATTAATTATAACCGTTATACCTCCTGCTGCTTTACAAAAATATTATATTTTGACGTTGAGTGAATATATGCGTTTCAATTTTTTTTTTTTTGGTGACGAAGGGGAATGCATTTACGCATGATACCTGGGAGCCCGTGTAGACCCCCAGACCTATGTTGGACTCGGCAATTGGGTAGCAATACCAACTAAACCCCTACGGGAGCCTTCAGCCGCTATTAGTGGAGGATCCCGGATTTACAGGCAACAGGACCCCTCCAGCGACAGGCTGGCCTCGGCGAAAAGGCCAGACTTCACCTCCTCGGGGACTGTCCGGCTACTCTATGACAGTCGCCAATGCGTTTCAACTGCTTGACAGCTTTTAATCATAGAGGTCTATAATAATATAAAGGGCACCTTTATATAATTGTATAGTATCCTAGACTAGACCATTATATTATTTAAAAAATATTTTGTTTCTTTCTTATTTATGGAAAGAAAAGGTAGATAGAGGCAGCTTAGAACGCAGCCGTTGAAGTCGGAAGAAACAGCAAATGCACACTCTTGTCTCTCTTTTTCATTCAATTCCCTCTGCGCAATGCGCGTGATATTATATAGATACAGACACTTTCTCGTCTTTCTTTTCTATTCACCATCGCCTATGAAATCACTCTACGATTTTAATGTTTATCCTCATGGATTAAAATATATTTTAAGGAAGAGGTAGTGCCATGCTGCATAGGTGGAGGTAGTGCCACGCATAGTGCATGACACACGTCCTCCTATGCAACGGAATTGGGCCGACACGACCTCTCGTACCTCTAGCTCACATAATACCGCCGTGACATCTTCAGTGTCGCATTTCGTGCGGTTTATGAGTAGCCGGTGGCCCATGGGTGGGGGTAAAGGTGGGCAGCACACCGGCATATTAATTATGCTGATGTTCATGGGTGTTAGTAGTCATAAAGACTCCGAATGCTCGCTTGAGAATTGAATTCTATAAAAAAAAGCATTCTGGTTTATGTTTTTCGGTTTAATATTAGGTAATTAAATAAGTACGATTATTATGGTATTTAGTAAAATTTCAGTTCAGATTATGTTCTTTTTCAGTAACTTTAATTGCAGTTTAAGTGAAGTATTATTACAACATTTAATTAAGTTTTGTATTCTACTTATCTACACGATAATGTCATTGAACAGAAACATAACGACATGCAAAAATTAAAAGTTAGTTTGTATTGACGTAAAAGCCTCTACGTTTACAATCAAGATAGTTTTAAATGTTACGAAATGATGATCGCACGCGTCTAAAAAGCATAAGTTCGT
Source organism: Eumaeus atala (assembly GCA_017140195.1). Taxonomy (NCBI): domain Eukaryota; kingdom Metazoa; phylum Arthropoda; class Insecta; order Lepidoptera; family Lycaenidae; genus Eumaeus; species Eumaeus atala. Next base: position 467,747 of record JAFELO010000053.1, on the reverse strand, counting down.
TTTACGCAGGTCCCTAAACCGACTATTCAGATGAAAATTGCTACAATTTCTATGTCAGACCTTTAGCTAGAAGCATAAACTCCATCCAATTATATTAATCACGTTTCGTGTCATGCGCACCAATATACGCACAGGTAGGCAAAAATAAAAAGAAACTAGTTGGGTATATGACGCAATAACATCTAGTGACGCAACTAAATCATTGTTGATAAAGATTATACACATTTCTTGGTGAGGTGCCCCGGTACAACAATCATCAGGGCACCACGACGGCTAGTCAGCCCCCTAAGGGATACAACTCCACCTCCACAGATGGGGTTGCCCAGCACTACAGGACAACCCCACCGACTTTGGGACACGGCAATAGGGTGAGGTTCCCATCGTCGCCCCTTGCCCCGCGTGCAAAAGCGCCACCTCCTGTTGCTCTTAGGTCCCCTCTCCTTATAAGAGGGGTACCGAGAGCGATTCCTCCACCTGATCTTTAAACCCCCTTTTCTTATAAGAGGGGAAAAAATCACCTCGGTTCAATTGGTTCACCTTAGGCTACTAAGCCCCACCGCCACGACAAGGCTTGAACCATGGTGTGGTCGTCAACGTACCGTACATAAGATATGTTTACACATATTAATTACTGTTTCTTTTGTATTGTCCGGTCAGGGAACAAATAAGATTAGCTCAGGCCTTTGGCAAATAACAAAGACATGTGCGACACAATATTACTATCATAAAAGCTGAAACAGATACGCGCGTATTTTGCGAGTAGCGACGAGTGACGAGACATTGGCTGTATGATTTCAAAAATAAAGACTACTTTTCGCCACTTCTATTCCACCGCCGACATGTTCAAGCGAGTTCTTGACATACGCATATTTTTTTAATAATTATTGCGACCCGCCTCAGCTTCGCCCGTGAATAACACAGACCTAAAATAACAATAATTGCTACATATCATATAACATACTAAAACCTTCCTCGGGAACCCCCCAATTCCATTTTGAAATCCGTACGAAAATTCGTTCAGTAGATTTTGAAAAAATCGATCACGTCAGACATACAGCTTTTAGGGACTTTGTTCTATAATAATATGTTTAGATATATAGCCGCAAACATCATCCAGTCAATAGTCTCTTGAAAAAATATTCACGGAACATAGAGTAGCAAACTCTTTTCCTAGGCATCTGTCCTCTTAACGGTGCAGATTCAATCTTATCGACTAAGTACTGTGACTATCACCACACACAATTGATAGGTGGTCAACTGTAGATAGCCCCAGAACTTAGCGTACAAAAATTGTTTTTTATATCATAGGGGTACAAACGAGCAATCAGCCTTTTTTACGAGTGCCGATGACCATGGACAACAGTATAATTACAGTGCAGATTCGTTGCCTTCCTTTTCAACTCTACTGCTCACAAACAGCACTAAACGCGACACCGATATCAGTTTATGTCGGTATCGTGTGAGCGAGAGGTACCTCCCCGGTCGTGCCGTCTGAATGCCATTGCTATGCAACATAGCACTACCTCTTACTAAAAACCAGACTTTAAAAACATGTGTCATTAACATCCAATTTATCAAGCTGAAACGTATTATGATATCAGTACCTATGAAGATTACTGCAGTCAAATACAGTTATATTCACTTGTCTCTCTAATCTCAAAACTTGATAAAGTATATTCTACTTTATCAAATTAGGCTATTGCCTCTAAAACTACTTTTAAGCTTATCTAATTTAAAGAATAAAGGAGTTTTTTTTTTCAAATATATAGATAACTGAAATGCGCTTTGAGTCAAGTCTTTTTAAATTATAATTTGAATTGCCTCTAAAACTACTTTTAAGCTTATCTAATTTAAAGAATAAAGGAGTTTTTTTTTTTCAAATATATAGATAACTGAAATGCGCTTTGAGTCAAGTCCTTTTAAATTATAATTTGAATATTGTATAAAATACAGCGTGTTGTGTCAAGCTCACACATGTAAAGATGTGGGCAGAAAAGAACTGAATGCTACATTTGGTTGCAAAACGGACTGACTGTATTTGATTATTAAAATATAATATAAAGTTTTTAACTGTCCAGAGGTAAAATTTAGTTCAAGTTTTATTATAGAATAACTTCAATAGTAAAGATATATTTGGGCATAGATAAAAATAATCAAATTGTAATATTTTGTAGAGAAAAATGAACACTGGCTGATTAATTATTCGCCGGTTCTCCAAGGGCACGCCTGGAGTGTCTCTTGACATTCAAGATACACCGCCATACCTATGAAGCCATTAAGGCTTTGGATACTTAAGTTTTACTAAATGTCTTAAAACACTTCATGTCAACTATTTTCTCGTCGGAAAGTCTCCAAGAAACCATTACAATTTATAATTTAACAAGAATGTTAAACAAGGACATAAACACGCTTTACCCGATAAAGTCTGTTTCGCGACTTTCTCTGCGAGTGTGTCAACTTAAGTCGTACAAAAAAAAAAAGACACACTTTACCGTTTTAGTTCCAAGAAATCCTGTTAAACCATTCACAATCACAGCACAAAAGTACCAGGGCACCGGAACAACGCAGAAGGTTAGACACACCTGTTGGCGCGACAGGAGAAGCGTTACTGGCACGAGCCCGTGCTAGTAGCCACGGACACGTCATGCGGAAGCCGGTTCTGGACGGTGGTAGCTTGGAGGAAATCGCAGCATCGAATGCATTGCGAAATACCATAAAAATATTATCGGCTCTTGGAAGGAAGTATGCAAATTCCTTTCTCATTACAAATTGATTACTATTCTATATTAATTTTTATAGTTTTGACGACCCGCTGACTCGTTGGCCGATCTCCTGCTACTACTGCATCCATCCCGGATCGGCTACTGCATGGAGAACGTCTTCCCACCTGGTGACCGGTCGACCTACACTTCGTTTTCCTAAACGCGGCCTCCACTCCAGAACCTTAGTGGCCCATATGCGTTCTGATCTTGTGAGTGTGCAACCAGCCCATTGCCACTTCAGTGCTTATTCTTTGCGTGATATCGGATATTTTAGTTCTCTGCCTTGTGACTTCATTACGAATTCTATCGGACAAAAGACACCCAACATGGCACGTTCAGAGGCCCGTTGAATTACCGCAAACTTTCGGACCAGTAATAAACTAAAGGCCATGATTCGAACCCGTAGGTCGTCACGGGGAGAACAAATATATAATATAATAAATATACATTCAATGTAACTATTTATTCTTCGCTTCGCGCGGGTGGTAATTTTTTTATATTCAAGAGCATCACTCTGGTATGACAAATTTGGCAGTGTACCACTTTCAGTCACTAAGAAAAGTGTAAGACAAACGCGTGTAAGGTTAGGAATGTGTAAGTGATAGTGCCATTGTTGCATTGTAGCCGAGTTCAGCCGGCCCAAAAAAAAAATATGCCTCTTCCTCACATGATACCACTTTAAAACTTGACTTCTACTTTTGGTTTGTCCCGCAATCTAACAGAAACAATAAAAAGTAGGTCGGAGAGCCGGCTGCTACAAATATATTGGGAGTTTCTGTGTGAAATCCCAGAGTCTCCAGCCTGGTGATATATGGGGGTCACGATAGCCTTTAAAAGTCGGGACTAACAGCCCTAGCGCGAGCCTACTGAGCTCCGGCTTCTAGCTTTGGAGCAATAGGACAAGAACGTCGATATCATCGGCGAAGGCGGTGTGTACGTGTTTCATCGACTATGCTCAGGACGAGGGAGCCGGTAATTGTTAAGCTATCCTTCTGACGAACACCGTTTGCAAATCTATACCACGATACTTGGCACAAGTGTGGTATATCTCTGTATCTATAAACAAATATACACGCACATAATCTACATAAACAGTGTAAATATAATTAATATCGCTCTTATCACTCGGAACGCTCGATAGCGACTGTTTATATTGCATCGACGCGTCAAAACACTACTTTCTATACCTATGTGTATAAATGGCCATATCTAAAACGTTTTGAATTGAATGAAAGCTTTAACCAGGAAAAATATCGGACTACGTTGGATGTACCAGCGAATTAGCCTTTTATATGCCTTTGTGATAGCATCTCAGGGACAGCCAAAATCCTCTCAATTTCATGAATTTTAAAATACTTCTAAGAACATGATATTTATTTATACATTTAGAGACAATTATTTATTCGTTTTGAAACTTTCTGTCTGAGCCTCTAATTTAATTGGATGTTCTTTTCAAACTTATCTTGCAAGAAGATTTCCAACGAAAGGCCTCTTAGAGGTGAAACATGCGCGTCCGCGCATGTTTCACCTCTATACACCAAATAGAACACGAACGTTTGCTCCAATACACCACGCATGTGAGGTCGCAAGTAACAAGCCAGTACAAAATAAACGCTTAGCAAGAGGTTACTGCATTGTAGCCGAATTAGGCCGTCATAATGAGGTCGACCTCGCTCACATGATACCGGCGTCATCTGACAGTTATGCTGTTGCCTTTCGTTAGTGAGACTCCGGGCCAAGCGCCCCACTGTAGACGGGCTAACAATCCACTTAAACTTCGGTTGTGCTGGTGTTAGTCATAAAGTCTGCATACTGTTTGTTTGCCCCAACATATAATATAAACGCTCGATTTATATGTCAAATTCTTTGTACGGTTTTGCAAGGGACGTGAATGTTATACAGGATGTTAGAGAGACGTTCAGACCAACCAATTGGGACTAAATATAAACTACTTATTGTACTAAGTGGGAAAAAATTCGGTGAAAATATACATATCCAGTACATAACATTGGGTATATTTTCTACGTATATTATATCCACTAAGCACCATAAGCTGTAATTTGCATCAAGGTCACCTACGCTGCAATTTGCATCAGTGATCATGCAGTGTGCCAACTGAAAATATTGTAGGGCAATTTTTTTTTTTGGTCTCTTTGTATTATTATTTTAGTGGAGAGCATGTTCAATCATATACCGTGATATCCCGCATGTACCCATAAAAAAATTGGGATTTTTCAAGTTCAAGTAACACCCAGATATCGAGAAGTACGCGGTTTACACCTCTATGCTTAGGAAAGTATTTTATATCGGTTACTCTCCGGTCATGTCGGACTGTAGTCACATCTAGTAAGGGACTACAGAGTACTCTTAGGTCTGCGCAGTTAGCTTGTATCTACGGGAAAATCTTCCCTTCTACGGGAAAAGAGCGCTGGTCTGGGGTATCTCCCCTATCGACGACCATCTCACCTAGATCATCGCCCGACTTGTCTTTCAGTCAACGACGAAGCTGCACTGAACACTTCCGTGAGTATATCGACTGCATATAGCAGACAAAAAAAATGTAGTCGACCGCCGCAGCTTCAATGGAGGAGGGGGATATTCTCTAAATGAGATCTCTCCTATCACGCACACTTTTTTCCTAAGCCTCTACACAACATCCTGTATATGTGAGTATTGAGCAAATGTTTTAGTAACTCAATAGCACATTTGCCAACCGTCTCCGGTTTCCGCCGCTCCGAGGGCAACACCAATTGCGACCCAATCCTGTTACCAACATGCTACACATAAAACGTTACTTTCTTATAACACGATAAACACATTTAATCAGAGTAGGGACAGGTCGTTGTAACTGCTGTTATATTGCGGTAATTGTGATTTTTTTTAGTAAACTAAAAAGCTGTTACCCTGTTCCGCTTCTTCTTGAATATGAAATCGCATATCTTGTGTTTTTGTAAATCAATATTTTTTTCGTCTTTATAGCATAGGGGGACAAACGAGCAATCGGAGCCTTTCCACGACTACCGATGACACACAATCTTCACAACTTCGATAAAACTTCGCAACTAGCCGCAAGGTTACAGCAATTAAGTAAAAAACTTACTAACGACTTAAGAATGGTCTCAGTAAAGCGCCTCACGGTCTCTAAATATATTGTCGATTCTCTCTGATTTATTTAACATATCCAAAACTGAAACGGAACTGAAAAAAATAATCGACAGCATATTGAAGGTTGCCTTTCCCATTGTTGCCGAATTGGGCAGACCGAAAACGACCGAGGCACCTGTCACATGATATGAGAAGTGGCAGCTATGCGGTCACATATTTGTGACTTTCCGTCCGGCCCATTGGATGAAAAAACAAAAGGAACTACAACGCATTTTTCATTCAGTACTTTTACATTGTCGTTTCGGATGGGTGCGATAAACTGATCAGATGTATAGTACGGTATAAAGACTTCACTAAGTAGATAATTAACTAATAATCAGACATTAGTTTAACGAAGTCTAATCAATTCGCGTTATCTTCACTAATATTTTATGTCAAGTGGAAACCAGTTTCAAGTACAAGTTGGGACCATGTAAATTCTATGTCAATGGTGATTAGATTGATTGAGACATTGCATTTTATTAAAGGGGCCGATGGCTTTTACCCGACTGCTTATAAAATATAAACCACCTTGACGAGGTTGGCGCTACCGCAACATATACAATGTGCATTGTAAAAGATTTGTCATTTTTTTAGGTCACGATAGGGTCCCATGTAACCAACAAAACTATAATAACTCGAAAATATTGCTTATGTTGATATTGAACTTCATCAGTTTTTTATTCATTCCATATTTACTATCATTATTTTCAGAAAATATGGGCACCGTATGATACGCATAGAAAATCGCGCGGCCGATGTCAAAGTCTTGGTCTTGCTCAGCTGTACGGGCGAGGAGTGGCCGCTTGATCTCCAGATCAAACCGTATAGTAAAAATTTCAAATAACTCTAGGTCCGACTTCTGTCTCATTAGAATAGGAAAATGAGGGAACTCTAATGCACTTGTCAGGGCACACACTTGAGAACTATAATGTGTCGTGTTTAGTTTAGTTAGGTTTTTGATGTCTGCTGTAGCCGGATTCGTCTGGTAAGATTTGTGTACAAAATAGACATAGTAGAAGCTGGCGCTGATGATGATGAATATCATGCTAAGGCGCCTGATGGTAATGTAACACCAAAATATGCTACGGGAAGGGTTATTATGATGCCAGCACCTCATATACCACCAGATTCTTCACATCCCCGTAACTCCGGTCTTATACGCCGTAGTGACGTTGTATATGGCTTATAGCCTTCATCGATAAATGGACTATTCAACACAAAAATAATTTCTAAATTGGGGCCAGTAGCTTTTTAAATTAGCGCATTCAAACAAACGCACATTATTAGTGTAGATTAATTTGGGATGTGCTCTGACAACTACCGTTGTAACTTCTTTGACTCTCTTGGGAGGCCGTTCCTACAAGGAAACCGGCCTTGACGCATGGTTGTCCGACTGCTTGTTTGCCCTACCATATAAGAGAAAAAAATACTAAAATATTCTGTAACCACAGTGTTAGTAGTAGGTACTCGAAGAGAAGGTAACCGGTTAAAGGCTACACGAAGGTCACGGGTTCGAGTCCCGCCAAGGGCAAGCAATTAGTGCGGGTTAGTTTAATATTTTGCAATAAATACTTCTGTACAAGCTGTTACTTGCTTATACATAGACTAATAATGGATGAGTTTAAACTAGTGGGCTACCCCGGTCGTGTCTGCAAGATTCGGTAGTAACGTTTCAATGACATCACAAAAATAAGAATATTGAAATAAGTATTGCCATATCAGCCTCCTATTAGGGTCTGTGCAACTTTCAACACAAAGGTTATAATCTTCGATATGTCATGGTCTCAGGTAAAGCCTTATAAGGCGACTCGACTCCGTCGCGAAATATTATCGTTTTCGGTCATTAATCGACAATTATTGTAAGGTAACATTAAATTTAAAGACAAATAACACTTAAAATATATTGACTCAATAAAGTTTAGTAAATCGATAACGTCTAGCTGAATGCACGAAAAATTACGACGTCATAGTAGCGTTCCGAGTCATAGCAATGTCCGAAAAGGCGGAGCCTGCGAGCGAGAGTGCGTAACAAGCCGTCTCTTTCACTCCATCGGGTGGTCTGTGAACAACAGATCAAGAAGACTTACAAGCAACTAGTTTTAATGCACCCTTTCCCACACACTAATTATCAAGGAAAATCTAACGATACCACATATTTTAAGTTCATAATAATAATATCTTAACCTTAGTCTTAGCCTAGCCCTGTGCTAAGTACCGTAAGGACTTGTGTTACAGGTACTAGACGACGGATATATATTTTACATTGCTATAAATTTAAGAAAAATTATATATTTTATATTTTTATCATATAAATACATATATTAACATCCATGACCTAGGCGGGATTCGAACCCGCGACCCCTGGGGTAACACGTGGCCTAACCGCCACGTTACCAACTGAGCCAGACGGTCGACAAATATAATTAATTCATTGTCATTGGGCCGGAGTACTCTCTAAAACCGTCTTCAGTGCACCACGACGCCTAGTCAGTCCCCTAAGTACCAACACCACCTTCACACAGGGTTTGTCCCGCAACACGCGATTACCCCCACAGACTTCGGGACAGTGGGGGTGATGTACCGTTCCTGAACAATTGTCCCATTCGCAAATCTGGATCAGCTCTTTTGTCCCCTGCTATGAGAGCAGGCCACATATAAGCCCCTTCGGTACCATATTCCACTTATATTATTTTTAACATTTTGCAAAAAATACTCGTTTCTGGGGCCAATAGTACCGGTCACTGCGCCAGCTGAGTTAAGAGTAGGTGTTTTTAACTCCCAACGTATTTTAATAAGCTACAAATGTAATTTTACTCACAACACATTGATAACGGTTGTTATTAAACTATTCGCGCTATCTGAGCGGTCATTGCAACAGCCGCGAATTTTACTCGCTATCTAGAGGTCACTGACCTAATAAAAGTTTAGGAAACGAACAGCCAAATTATCTGATGATGACTAAAGGGTTCCATCTGCATAACATCAGACATCTGCATTATACAGACCTGTTGCCATCTTTTCACCCCTCTTCCAATGTTCCACCGGACTCATAAACCGTCCGAAGCCCGACAGCGTACCTTCACCTGAAACCTTGTCTCGTCGCCCGACGAGCACTCGTAGCAATCTGATGAAGCTGTTTTGGGCTGCTCTTCGCTTCCACAGCATAAGTATAGATCCGAAAAGAAAACATGCAATACAATACACGGCCACTTGTGTGCATTAAACGGTTAATGATTAGGTACATGTGTGTTTCGATATTTTATAGCCATCAGGTTATACAACTGCTAGTCATGTAGAGCATAGACAGTAAAATAACTACTTTCTTTATAAATTTAACCCGCTAGAAAGGAAATTATATAACATTTAAAACACATCCTTTTCCAACAGTTTAATACAATAATAACAGTATAGTTGTGCTCCGTGTCTGCAGGCTGTTTTATCGTACTCATGCTACTTACATATAAATCCGTAATTTTGTATCACATCACGCTAAAACTACTAAAACTATTTGGGTGTAATGGAGATAACAATTAGGAATTACATTAAAATTTTATTAATGTGAAACTAGTCCCCATTTTATTTTACAGTGGCTTCTATTTTACGCGGGTGAGACCGCGAGTCTAGTTATTTAATTTAATAGGTTATTTGAATCGTTCTCATCATTTAGGAAGAGGCAGTGCCATGCGGCATATGAGGAGGCAGTGCCATGCATGGTGCATGACTCTACATCCTCCTATGGAAGGGAATTGTACCTCTCGCTCACATAACACCGCCGTAAAGTGACATCTTCAGTGTCGCGTTTCGTTCGGTTTGTGAGTAGCCGGTGGCCCATTGGGAGGGGGGAAGGAGGACAACGCATCGACATAGTAATTATGTGTATGTTCATTTGGCGTCGGTAGTCGTAAAAACGATTTGTCGTTCGCCCCCCTATTCAATAAAGAAACTAGCCTTTATTGTTGCAATGTTAGTCATGGACTGCTCTCCTACATCACAACAGCCTTCGCGGGAGAGCAAAACATCGGCACACATTTGAAGTAATAGAAGCATCTTTGCAGCACTGTAGGAAAAACGGCAGCCACTAGTTAGTCTCCCTCCCCTTAAAAGTAATGACAATGCATTTCATGCTGCTTGTAAGTAGTTTGTGACTCATTGATGTGTTGATGTCTTTATTTTATGTGGATGTTACTCATTCCAATAAACTATTTTTACGGTTTTATCGCGGTTTATTTAGTTATTTAACTAGTCCGACGTTTCAGAAGCTTAAATTCTACTAAGGACACATCACAGGATGACAGATATCCTGATGTCACAAATTATTAAAAGTGATCATTGATGTGGACAATAATCATCCACCATGTGGATGTTGAACATCGGTGGTCACCACGAGGTTCTTAATGATTGTATATTCCACTATGCTACAAGAAGAGAACCATACCGATACATTAACCCTCTTTCAAACCAAATCCCTCTTAGATTTACAACAACCTCAATAAAAAACTCATCACGTTCGGCTGGCATTATGATCTCCATGTGCCTCCACGTGTGCCGGCTCGATTCGAATGCAATGTAACAACAACACATCTTCGTAGATGCACGATAGACTGTAAAATTGTGACGATTGAGTCGTAAACCTCTCAAATGATCAGAAAAATGGAAATCGTTTTAGAAACTCTCAGAGCGGTTAACGGAAACCGCAATTAATGTGTTATGGTCAGCGTTCACGCACCGACGGATATTTCGATCAATGACCAACGTAATTGAATCATATCTGAAGACGATAATAATACGCCATTATTTATATTGACAGGCATACGCATGCATATGCAGGAGGACCTTGCCATTGCAGTACGGGACCAGAATGGAAAATGGAAAACCGATCAAGTGCGAGTCGAACTAGCACACTGAGGGTTCAGTACGAACGGAAGGTACGGAGCATGATAACATAATGACCAACTTACATTTCCGGGCGTATGGGTTCATTTTAAATGCAACTAAGCACAAGTTAAAGTTTGTAATGGTCTTTCTTTTTCGATAATGTAATTTTATTTTACCAATTTCTGGGTCGTCTTTTCTTTGAGACACATAACCTTAAAATAAAGGCCTAATGAAAGATATCCACATGTCAAATTATGTAGCTTAACTTTATAAAAAGAAATAGATTTAAATTATGCACTTGTTTCAAATAGAATCTGCTTTGTAAAAACGACTTAAAATCATAGGCAGTGAATGGTTGGTTGGCTTTGCAAAAGCATACGTTTATATACAATCCCGGAGGCTTTAGAATGACAGTTCAGTGTGAAATCGTGTATCTTGTATTTTTGTAAATCAATGTATGCATTATTGAGATTCATGACAATCTCCACAATTTACAGCGTCAACAATGACATCCATTTCTTTACCTTGACACGGTAGGTTGATTTAGAATTGTGATAACGTGTTATCAATACAACTATATCCAATATACCGGTTCTCGATATAGGAATTAGATCAAAAAATATCTGTGTCAAATTGTTTAGAGATGCATAAAAAATATTTGAGTAAAAATCTGTGTCAGCTCCGTTACGCGAATAGTTTACTCCTTAACAACTACGTTACTTGGAGTAAACTTTATAAAAATAAACACTTGGGATTAAAAGGTATTATGAATAATAAGGGATTTGGATAAACGCAAAGCGGAGGACGATTTCTTAACTATTCTACTCTGTTAAGGCTCGGGTCGGCTTTTAGGAAACTCCACGAATTGCGGAAACATAGCCAACACTTCACGGTGATATTAGGAGAACTAAGAGACAACGCAATCTTCGCTAGTCCGATGAATTGTTTAGGCAAATGCAATAGGATCACTGACAGTAGTAGGTCCTTCCAAAAAAAAAACGAATTACGGGAGACGTACCGGCTCCGGTTCACATGAAGGTCAAAAACGTAGAGAAACTTCATCGAAAGCAAAGATTTGAATGATCCCTATGTGTGATAGATAAATTTTATTTAAGCTAATCTATAATTATATATAAATAACTATGTATAAGCGATATCACTGGAGTCCAGTAGGAAGTGTTGTAATAACCGGTTGCAGATAAATGCCAAAAGTAACAAATTTAGAAAAAAAAAACTGTTTATATTTTTTATTATTACAATATTTAAACTGTTTGTCTAAATAATATTGGTGAGATTCGAAGCGGCTTCGGGTCTTGCTGACAGGCAAGTAATTCGTCGAAATCAAACAGACGGACATCTAAGACACAATCACTGTTGTCTGTTCATAGCCTCTCTCGACAATATAGGAATTATTAGTAAATTGGTATCTATTACCCCTGGTCACGAACATTAATTATTCTTTAAAAGATACAGAATATATTTAAAAAGTATTACCATGCAGCATTGCAGCGGAATTGCACTGGCACGACGAGGGTGATACCTCACATTCACATGATACCGCTGATTAAGTGACAGCAGCGCTGTCGCATTTATTGCGGTTTGTGAGTAACCGATGAACCATTGGAGTCGAGGGGTTTTTAGTTAACGGCACCGTCAAACAGCAAGTAACAATTGTGCGGCTGTTTGACGGCGCCGGTAGTTCTGGTTAAAAGGCTCCAATGTCCCGTTATCCCATTACATTAAAAAAAAACACATTAAATTATCTCACCAGAATTGATCCGAAGAGAACTTGTTCCAAAGTTGCAGTTTCAATGCTACAAACTAAATCGTATCTTCAAATATTTCATGTAATGAATAAATTGGACTAAGTTTAGTTTAGAGGTCTGAGGATGTTATGAATGGGGACTAAAAATAGATGTTCCTTGTTCAAATTAGATGATGGGTGTGATTTGTAGCATCCGACACCTGGATGTACCATTCACACTGTCTGATGACTTAGCTTACCGTTGTATAAATAGAACCATCATCAGGCACTCAAAAACACCTTCACATGTGTTACATATTATATCTATTGCAGACTTATTCCTGTAACACCTATAACCATTCTGTTTACACAGTCAATAGATTCTGCTTCATGTAGCAAAACTTTGACCCCTTGTTGCGGAAGTTGTGACAATAGTTTATGTGTAGGAGAGGTGCAGTTACATAAAAGGTTACCCACTCTACAGCATGCACACAATGTTAAAACTTCTGTAATACACAATTTGTGACACTGTCAGGCATTATGACTTAAAAAGGTTTTGTTGTCAAGCTGTATTTACAGTCGCCTTTTTTTAAATTATGATCATTTTAAATATCTAGGCAATTGCTAGTAAATTAAATTAAGCTCATTAGATAACTACATAAACCATAAAAAAAATTATTAAACACTTTTTATTTATTTAACAATTTATGTACATAAAACATTTTTGTAAACGCTGAAACATTTTTTGGCCAGTGCAGAGGTGCAGCCTATTCCATATAGGAATCTCTTCCAGCAGACCTATTATTGGGTAAATAAAAAAAAAAATGTGTTGAAAGAAAGATGTTTTCCAGACTTTGTTAGTCTAACTTGACTGCAATGTGTTCTACATTGTTGTCCAATATAAAATAATGCTATTAATAAATGTTTACCTGTCCAACAAAGTAGCATGTAATAACATAAGTCCTTAGATTGCATGCTTTAGAAAAATATTAATTATCAAAACAAGTTTACTATTATAATGTAAAACAAATTTAAGTAACTTATTTGAGTATAACTTCTTTGTCTAGCTGATGTATAAATAATATAAATAAAATTGGTGTATATGTGTCTGCAATTTCAAAATGACTGTTGCTTTGTTCAGTGCTGTGTGGTGTCATTTTTATAACACTAATACCTAAAAACAACCATTCTTTTAATTTGTCTGTTATTCTGTTTGGTTGAACTTGCACAGAAAGTTAAGAGAATTTTGAACGGCAGCACAAAGGCCACATTTTATTTCTTAAACTAATAATCTGACCTGGTTACGTCTAGTTCAAACACTTTCAATGCTCTAACAAAAATAATGATCAACTACTGACATTTACTACTAGGTGCTGTGATGAGACATACAAATGGACACCAAATGTATACTCAATCTTTTTATATTGTGTATGTGTATGTAATTCAGTGTGTAAAGCTATACAAAAATTAACTCAATTTTTCAATATAACATATTTTATCATTTTTATCACAAACCATACATAAAATGTGCAAAAATACCTTCATCCTTAGTGTTGTAACATCTAAAGTCAATGCAAAATTATTTTAATGAACGATCAAAATGACTTCTCAATATATCAATCATGATCCATCTTTATTTCTTTCACTACTGAAGTGTTTGAGATTACTGATTAATATATACAGAGAAATTAAGAGATAGGGGTATTTATTTCTTGACTGTGCAAATTTTTGGACCCTCATAAACACAGGTGTTATTATATATTAAATATACAACAGGGCTCCTGTAACACAGTCCCAAACTAATCTGGAACCTCTTGTAATGCATTATTTTCAGTTTTTACTTTAAAAAACTTCTAGAAAACTGATGACTGTATGTGTATAATAAAATGTTAGCTTTTCATTGATCTTGATCACTGATCTTTAATTATCTGAATTCCACATACATAATACATAGAGGCTCCTGGTACTCACTAAGTAGTGCTATGTTACAAATGTATTCCCAAATATATTGTTTGATTAGGGAAATTTTTAAAATTTCTGACTAATGAGGGCTTTAGGCTACAATATAATCTGGAAGATTCAGTAATTCTCTGCAAAGCTTTTGGCGGCATACCGATGTTCTACTGAATTACATTCAAGATATTTTGTGTATTAAAGTACAAGCAGAAAGAAATTGCTTTGATTTTTTTAAGTGTTTGGATACGACTTCTTTACTTCTTTCTTAAAAGAAACGGCACCGCTATTCTTTTCAAAACCGGAAGAATTTATTTAAATATTTATTCACAACTGCCGAGGTTAATTTATTTACGAAGCGGTCCTTTTATTTGGATTGTTGTGATTAATAGATCTGCTCAATAATATCGATAAACGGCGAATAGTTGTTAATTAATGTCGCATAATATTACCTATGAAACTATTAAAAATAGAATTACTAGAAATAAGTTTTTGTTTTAAACCGTTACCTTTTAAATATTCAGCCGAGACATGTCAGGAACAACGAGTCGATGATACGAAATCACTACAGTAAAAATACAAGTCAGTGTCACAAAACAAAGTTTATAAAAAGCCAATCACTATAAATACTCAACAGATATTATTGATTAACACCAACATATATTAAAACTAGAGTTAATTCAAAAACTATTAAAATTTCAGGCAAACAAATTCACAACACGTTACACGACGCAATCATCGTTGGTTTTTTTCTGAACATTGCACATTCAATATTGCAAAAATAATGACAACTGTCAAATGATTATAATTTATTGCCACTTTTAAAAATAATTTTTTTTCTCAAAAACATTATGAAGTGTTGTATCCTGCAATACGTTTAATAATTCAGAATCTTCATAAATCGTATATTGATTTATATCAATTTCGTGATTATTACATTTCCTTATTTGCAAAGTTATTTTTCACAATACAATGTTTCTACTCGTTTCAGCGTACGTTAGTAATTTAACTTTCAATAAAATATTAAAATTGTCACAAAATACGAATTAGTATATTTAAATAATACATAATTTAATTGAAAGATTTAAATCCTAACATTAATTGCGTGCTGCTACTGGCATCTGTGTAAGACTATACAAGCTCTTAGTGCATTATGCTCACAAAAAGATTTTGCTAAGCTGTACTAGATGGCGTTAGTTATCTTTTGTGTGAAGATTGTGGACTGCTTGGCGGGAAATTGAAACGTTGAGTTTTATCTAACAAACAACATTTTATTTTTGCAACTACAGGAAAATATTTTTTAAAGTGGCAATGTATTGGATTATTTAATATTTTATATACTTACTTACCTTCCGTATCGCATTGTCAAAAGAACAATCAAAATAAAGTGGGTTGTTCAATTTCTTTTAAATTCTGGCATACTCGAAAGCTTATTCCCATTAAAAATGGATAGCGCCATTTTGATCTAAACAGTACATTGACATGATGCTTTATTCCCATGTTATGTGGTTTTAAAAATTTACTAAGAACCTATGAAGTTCTTACATTTTCAATGCTTACCACGAACTAGAAATAAGGTTTCACTCTACCTCATCATTAGGGAACTGGCATGAAGATGATGTGTTGTTGTTGTTTAAAGAAATGCCCACTATGTACATGTTCTTAATAAAATATTTAGTAAATTTTTGAAACCCTAAAATTCTAATAAATTATTTTCTATCACTACGTACCTACATACCGTCAACTTTTTAACGCTTCAGGGTTACGTAGAATCTTTATAGTTTCGCCATGTTTTGCTCAGAAACTAGTCTCCAATATGGTATAAGTATTAAAATAATATAGAAAAGAAAAGATTTTTTACGTTAACCGGGAACCCGAAATGTATATTTTTATTGTCTTCCATTTAATGTGGAATATCTTTGGATAGGTATTCCTAATGTTGGAGATGTGGGAAAAGGAAGAAATGGAAGCTTTATAAGTCTACAAGTAAGTACTTAAATGCCGACCAATTTTATTTTTCTCTATAACAACCTTTTATATGGCAGCCGTATCCAAATCTCTAAAAAATGAAACTTTCTATACAAAATTGTCTGTCTGATCAGCTGACGATTTCTATGGGAAATCAAATTGAGTAGTTATGTTTGCCTTTTAATTATAGTAAAAGGTAGTGCCATGCTGCATTCTAGCGGAAATAGGCCGGCTTAGTAACCTCTCGCTCACATGACACCGCCGTAAGGAGCTGTGAGTAGACGGTGACCCATTGGCGGGCAAGAGTTAATTTTTTTTGTTTACACTATATAGTAAACATTGTACGGATCCCTCAGTCTGTTTTGATGACTACCGATGCCCAGAGACATCCACATTATTGTCATGCAGATGCGGTGTGCTCCTTTCCTCCTCCCCTACACTGGTCCACCGGCTACGATCGGTGATGGCATAGCTGTCTCTTTACGTCATATTATAGATAGAGAAGGGATGTCATAGACAGTTTATATGACGGCGACTGGCAGCCTTGGTGAATGAAGAGAGACATGAAAGCAGTTACTTTGTCTAAAACTTCCAACACGCCTCCTTTTTTTTGTGAGGGACCGACTGCTGCTGGGGATTCTACTAAATTAGTCTCTACAGTTCTTCGGGCCAGCGAAGATTTTTATGTCTTCTAGTTTTGGGAGGCGAAAAGGGAACTGACCGGTGGGTCTGTTCCTTTTCGGCTCCCTAAAAGAGGTATCTTTGCTAAAAGAGGTGGGATGAGAGAGAGATGCCGGGTTGAATTTGGCCGTAGCCTATAGTAATTATGCACGGGCATTGCACAGAGAGAGGTGGCTGAAGAAGCAGAGACAGAGAGTATACTACATATGCAGCGTTTTTCGACTTAGGCGTCCACGTTTTAGGCTGACTTCGCAACAACAACAGCAACACATCTTCGCGCCAGCTCCCTAATAGGGTAGGCAGAGCGAATAGAATGCGATCATCACGATCCTTACAAACCTACCCTGCCACCTCCACATTCCACTTCCCTTCTCTATCTATGGTATCTCTATGGATGTACTTCCCCGGCCCTGCCGGCAAAATTCGGCATTTTTTTTATATTTCATATTTTATTCTTGGACTTACTCTGTGCTCTATGTCTCTTAGTTTTGAGCTGCACGTCGCACAACAGGTGAGTCAAGTAGGTTGCACAACTTAGTCCTTTAGGGACGGCTATGATGACGCGCTTCGTTCGCTTTGTGAGAGACAGGATGATCCATCACGGGTAGGGTTCAGGTGTCTTTTGGCGTCTATTCCCGTTGCTATACACTAAATCGACTGCCAATCTTCCCCCATAGAATCACAAGGCTGAGGTATAATAAAATGCGTAAATAACTGAAACATGTTTATTACATTTACAATTACAACATTTCAATTAAATATACATAAAGTTGTAATATGGAAGCGTCTACATACATAACATTACAATACAGAATTAAATAGACTTAGAAAACGTAGAATAGCTTAGCTTAGACAAACTAAATGTGCTGGCAGGAGAACGCGTACAGGATCTATCAATGTTCACCTAGAAACAGACATATTATATTAACGTTTCATTGTATGATGTACTGCGGCGGTTTTCCTACTCTAGGTAGACTATATTCTTATAAGAAACGACTATTTCCTACACGGGCACATTATCTGTAGACCTCGCTGGAATGTGAAGCCCGTTCCTTTCCCCGAGCTAGCCCCATTGCGACAGTACGTTGGCGCACGGTTTCCAGAGCGCCACTTTACGTCAACGAAATAAAGTGTACAGTTATTGTAACCGAGATACATAATGGAAACCGAAACTACTGACTAGTGGATTAAGACAACTCTTCGGATGTATTTTCAACGGTCTTGTGAGGGGATAAGACCATAAGTGAACATAGAAGGACGCTAACAAGGAGAGAAGTGAGTGCCCCATCCAATAAATTTTCCGCGAGCTTCATGTCTGTATTGTTTCGATACTATAGCTTTATCATTAGCGCTCTTTTGTGCTCGCCTACGGCTTCTCTGACCGGGCGTGTTCCTTTAGTCCGGGCCCGTGGCATTTTGCCTTTTTTTTCTGACCTGAACTTGTGACATGGAAATCGAATAGGACACCGGTAAATCCTAGAAATGAGCGCTCGTTAGGCGACGAGACTATGCTTGGGGTCGAAAAGGGGTGCAACCCACCACTCTCCCGCAGATGGGTGAGGTGTATCCCGATTTGAGAATGTATATAATAACAATTATTATTGTCACCAAAGAGACCGTGGAATTCCTCATCCGACTCTGAACTGCGCGCCCGGTAGCTAAAGTGGCCTCGGCACTGACATGAATGAGGAGGGCATCATGACTGTGTTTTGCCATCATGTAACCCGATTTTAACGTCACTGCTCAATTATTTTGTGAGCAGGTGGGTTACGCCGCTTGCTGGTTTATCTTACTGTTTTCGCACGCCGTATCTAGAACTTTTGGATAATAAATAGGTCTCGGTGCGTTGTATTTCCTTCTATATTGTGAATAATAAAGCACAACATCGGCACCTTAGGCTTAGTTGATGGGCTTTATCGTAAATTAGTATTTGAAATGGTTATATGCCGGAGAAAAGATGGCCAATGGGTCAATAAAATTCAGGAACGAAGGCCGTGATAATAGACCTTCAATTGGATGGGAAGATGGTTCATTCGGACAAAGTGAGATCAGCTTCTCCGTTTCTATTTTTTAAAAAGGAAAGTAAAGTCTCCGTCTTGGCGCTCGAAGAAAGATGTATTTGTTTCTCACTCAAACGAGCAGTGAATTTGGAACGCACTTTGCCCATACAGCTACGCCTGAATTGGAGCCGTATTGTCTATTACAACGCTTAAATTTCCCTTGTCAAGTGCTATTTAAATTAGTGGTATGTATAGCTAATCCATGTTTCATATTTACTCTTAATCGGTGCTGCTCTTCTTCATGACGTCTCTCTTACTATTCGAATCCACCGTCGGTATATAGTCGTTATGTAGAAAGATAATCATGTAAAGCATTAAATGTGTGATTCTAAGTGAAAATGACTGGTTGTGCTCAAAGCGATATTCATATTAATTGGCAAAGCATTAAATATTTGACGTAGGTAAAAAAGCCTTCTGGTTTAAATTTTCTAGGTATTGGATATTGAATGTTGTTTATTTTTCAGAGGGGAAAATTCAGACACTGAGGGACAAGCTTGCTTCAAGCTCGTGACCCTTGAATGTGATTAGGATTATTTCAAAAATGTGATAACTGGTACTTTATTCTACGACTTTAAAGTACAAAAAAGAATGGAATTATTATTTTATCAACTTAATAAAATAATGAAAATATAATATAATCTATTTATAACATTTATTTTTAATGGTTGGAATGGCAGTGATTTTTATTCATTTGGTAACATAAATGAAGTCTAATCTTGTAACTATACACTTCTATAACCAGGATCCTAACACGTACCTACAATGTTCTCTGAGAAACTGTAACTGCATACCTTCTGTGTTTGATCCAGATGAATCGTGGGTGAGACGAACCTTTTAGCTAAATAGCCAGAAAATATGTTTTGGAAACTTAACAACAAAAGTTACAGCATGGCTTCACGTCAGATAGGCGCGATCTTTATAGATTTGTCCTGCTTGCTACACAGTGAACAGCATCTGAGGACATCACCTGATAAGTCTGATCCCCTCTAAAAAAAGTATTACCAAAAACTATAATTTTTGTAGAGAATTTTCCCAAAAACAATTTTGTTTATTTCACCGGTTCCGAAGGATTTCTATTAAAAATTGTGTGCAATTTCAATTCATATTAATAATTCTAAGCTGCTTACTGCTTACCATCAAGGTTTTTTTTAAAATTTCATTTTATTTTTATCAAAAACTAAAATTTGAATTACTAAGGAGGTAATTTTTTTTTAGATTTTGTCTCTGTCGCATTTTAATAAATACACAGATAATAGTTTATATTTCTTGTACCTGTAAATAGTCTGATATGCTGTCATATGTTTCGGCATATTTTTATTTTATAAATTAATTTGGCGATATTTGAATATCACATTAGACAAACAATAAAGTAAGTACCTACCTGTCTGCATACAATATATGGTTATTTCCTTAAAAATAAATAAAAAATCAATAATCAACACTTTTTAAAATATACCATGCAAAACATAATTTTTAAAATATGCCATGCTTTCAATATTAAAGACCAATTACACTGTCTAGATTTCTGGAGAGAATGTGTGCAAAGAGAAATTCAAACGTCTAAACGGCTGATAAAGATTAAAATTGCAATTTATCAAGGCAGCCTGCGTGCAAAACGAATTTTATATGCAATTATGACGCTAGATTTTCCGTAAGCATTTACCAATATTCCAAAGTTTAATCAATGCAATACGTTTATTCAAATGTCCATTCATTCAAACAATATAATATTAAAGTCATAATTTTGGCACACACAAGTACACTAAATATGAGGCATAACATAGGTAATATGAAATCACAGTTGCGAAATAATAAATAATAATAATTCACAATTTTGTCATCCAAACAAATTTCAATGTATTTTCAATTTTAATAAATCATTATTATATATGCCTAAAATAACTTATTCATCTGTTAGATATAATAAGATGTAACATTATCTATTATATAGATTGGAATTTAATGAAATCTGAATTGTTATCCTAGGTTATACCATAAGTATAGCGATCATTGCGACTATAGCTAACAGCAGGCCAAGCAGCGTCAACCAATCCAGATCTGCCAGGTGTTGGGAGAACATCAAGGTGTAGGAACAAGCTAACATCAACGTGCCAGAGTCGTGCCAATTGCGCTTTGGCTTCTGATTACTGCCTGCCAAAACAACAAAACAAGGAAAAGGATAAAAATTTTGTTATGCATTATTTAATAATTTGGGTGTGAGCAATAAAATCTAAATAAACACAGAAAACAAAACATGAAACAAGATGCAGAAATGATCACAGTGAAATCCAGACACCATGCATGATAAACGACCACATACCTTTTCTGTCGTTTTGTGAATTATGATTCTGCTTCGTTCTCCAGGGAACTATATTTGATGATACTGGGCTGTTTTGACTAGAGGTTCCCTCATCCACCGATAACCTTCGTAATTGCTGACTCATCGTTTTTACAAGTTTTGGTGAGCTCAAATCCTCTCTCTTTTCCTGTTTAACAATTTGATTATTCTCTTGTAAATTTGGAGCATGGACATCAAATTTGAATATAGTCGCAAGTTCCTCTGATGAATTGTATTCTGTTGAATCAGCGTCGTCTTTTTTAATGTTATTCTCATACACCGATGGTGTGAATGATGTTCTTTTAGTATTATTAATTTCGCGTTGCACCTTAGGTGCTTCTTTAACATCATTACTTTTTTCAGAATTAGGTTTCACATTTTGTAACATATCATCTTCTGTTTTGGAAGTCTTTTTACTTACAAATAATTTATCATTGACTTCGGAAATTCCAGCAATCAAATCCTTTATTCCATCTTTTAATTCTTTAAAAGCTTCGATCTCATTAAGTTCCTTGACTACGTCATCGTTGTTTATAAAAGGATTAGACGAATTTATTTTTGCAACAGCAATCTCGGATCTCTCCTCTTGTAAATTTTTCACCGATGATACTTGAGATCGATTTGGTCCGTAACGTGGCTTAGAATCAATATCAAGAGTGTTTTTAATTTCATTAGAAACGTCAATACTTTTGTCAGTACTCGATTTCCAACTAACGGTTCCTAGGTGATTAGTAATGTAATCTGAATCTTTTTCAACGTTTGATTTTAACTGCTCTTCCACTTTGCCTATTTGACCCGATATAACTAATAAGCTATCTTCAGTATTATTAACCGTAGCATCAATTTCAGTACTATTTAGTGTAGATTGTTGCAGTTCATCGTTGTTACAATAATTGGCAATTTCAAATCTATGTGATGTATTATTGTTACCGCCTTTTTCTGTTAGACCGTTTAAAAAATCTTGTCTACTACTGGATATTTTGTTTTGAATATTCAGGGTATCATTTTTATTTCGATTTTTATCTAATTCAGCCAAAGCTACCCCTAATTTATTACTGGTATCCATAGCTTCTTGAGCTAGCATGCTAAGTACATGTTGGAATTCGTCTTTCGATGACCGCTTGGAGTTTTGAGGTGATTTGCTTAATGGAGATGAATTTTTGGACTTATCACATGATGATTTAGCAAGACATGTATCATCTGTATGAATAAATGAATCATCCCTTGTGAAATTATGAGAAGACGTGGGTGTGTTATTGACAAACAAATTAACAGTATTATGTCGTTGTTTTACCTTGTTTCTCGGATAGTGGTCCCTTGGATTATTGTCATTATTTTCGAAGGATTCACGGAGACGTTTCATAACGTCGTGGTTACTATTAGTTTTTTTTAACACTGGTGTTTTGGTCATGTTAATAGCATCATCTATCTCTTTCTGGATCATAGTGAATATGTTAGCTGATAAGGATCTAACTGCACGTTTCTTTTTCATATTAGAGATGGACTCTTTGTTAAAAGGAAACTCTGTGACGCCATTATTATTGACTGATCCTCTATAATCATCGGTGTTAAAAAGAGATGAGTTTCTATTGTCTTTTCTTAAGCTTCTATAAGCCAAATCATCGGCAACCAGGTCAGGCGATCTTTTTGGGATAAAACGAGATCTACCCTTGTTTTCGGGGGTAGCGTGTAAATAATCACTTTGTGGTGCGGGAGAAATGGGTCCCACAGGTATACCAAAAGGTGGCTGCGGATCTATAGTTTTTAATCGATTGTTGATTTGCTTAACATTTCTATACACTACGTCATCATGAACAATATCAGGTTCATTGCGCTCTGAATTTTTGTCATCATCTGATGCGTATGGAACATATACTGGTGATGCTAACATATAGCTTATTTGTGCCTGAACCTCAGTATTGTTAGGTTTTTCTTTGTTAGAGAATGAATTCATTCGTCGGAATGCCATATCATCTTGCAACTTATCTGGTAATGTCGATCGTCTACTTATTCTTCGTAAGGGTGTCGTGGGCTGACTTCGTAATTGAACATTACCGTCATTTCCGTTCCAATCATTATAATTATTCTTAAAGTTTGGTGTCATCGATTCCCTGCGTTCTGCTCTATCCAATAAATCCTCGTCGCCTAATCCCAAGCTATTATATATGGCTTCTAATTCATTAAGAGCATCATCTAAATTTGTCGATTTTCTTCTTTCCGAATTTCTTTCATCATCTGATATCGTTTGATTACTTCCCGTAACAAAAGTTTCAGATTTGTATCGAGTATGTGTTTTATTTGGTGACAAATCTTTCCCTTCACTTTCCTTAAATTCTGATTGTTTATATTCAGTAGTTGCCTTCCAAATTTTTGCACCATCCATTAAATCAAATGTTCTGTTCCTATTACAACTATCAACACTCTCAGCTCTAATTTGATTTACTTTATTTATAGGTTTCGTACGTTCAGAAAATGATCTATATATAATTGCATTTGGAGTATTATCACAATTGTTGCGAGAATTTGTGAATATTCCCTGCTGTTGTCTTAACCTTTCGGCATCGTCGATTTTTTTCCAAAAGTCAGATGCATTTCGAGGTCTTATGTATGCTGAATCAGTTACGTTAAACGATGTTTGGGAATCACTTAAATACTGATTTTGTGGCAGGCCATTTTTAATGCTGATAGGACGACGTGATCTTGGACTTTGATCTGCGTAGTATAAATAATCTTGTTTTATATTAGTAGATTCTTGTTTAACATTGGGTTGCACAGACCCTTTTCTCCACGGTGGAGTATTTGTATTTGAAAATATTCCATAATGTTTTGGCTCTGCAGATACCGAAGCTGGCCGTCTAGGCTGATCATTAGATTGTAGATAATGCTGCATATATTCATTGTTTTGCATTGCAATGTGGTCTTCAGAGTTAGAAATAGGTCGTCTTAGCCCACTAGCTCCATATGTCCTTTCTTGACTCCTCCTCATAATTCTTTCGAAATCATTGTTTGGTACACCATGCATAACATAGTTATTACTGATTCTATCAGCGATGGTTGGATTATTTTCGTAATACATAGATAAAGGTGTTACGACTTTGCGCTGCATATCTCGAGGAGGTGGTACTGGTGGGGACCTTTCCTCTTTCTTCGTAGGAACGTTCCCCAAAGGAAACTTAACACATAATATGCCTTCGGGATTCTCGTATTGTTTAGATAAGCTTCCTTCCCTTTGGCCGTTAGAATAAAGCGATTCTCTATTTGAATTGTTACTTGCGCATCGTATGGAATAGTTCATGTGCTCATTGTTAACTTTGGCGTTAAAGTTAATTGATGAAAGGTGAGTTTGATTTGTTGGGAATGAAGCTATCGATTCAGATTTCATGGGTCCCTTTTTGGAATCATGTACAATTATTTGATCGGTTTTAATATTGTTATGTGGTTCACGTTTGCATGTGCCATAGCCACTGCTTTGACTAGTCGGTGTTCTCGTTAGTAATTCAACTTCAGCTTTTGTGTACCCTTGCTGAAAGAGTTCAGCCTCTTTGTTTAGTTGATTTTCTTCTTCACGAGAAAGTCTCTTGATATATCTCTCGTTCCGAGCAGTACGCGTTTTTTTATTTAGTGAACTATCGCGAGATCGCATTAATGAGTCTTCACTTCGAAAACGAACTATGGAAGAAGAGTTTGATGATTTTAGTGATTCCTCGTCACTACTTGATTCGCCACGAATACTATTGCGTAGTGCCTCGACTCGCGCTTTCAATCTGCTTTTTCTTTTCTTCTTTGTGGGTGTTTCTAACACTGTTGTTGACACTCTTGAAACATCATGTTTCAAATCTAAGTAATCTTTAGATACATATGAGCTATGAGTTTTAAATTTCTTATACAAAAATTCAGCACATGGATCTGAGAGAACGCCATTGTCTTTAACATCTTCAACACAAGGTTTGGCGAGGCTTTGAGCCCTTCGTGTTTCTCTTATAACGATATGATCAAAATTATTTACTAATGGCGTTCGTTTCTTTTTCTTATTTTTTTTCTTAGACAGTGATAGTCCACTTACATCATCGCTTTGTGTCGATGACCCACTGTCTTCCTCTTTCTTTTTCCTTCTAAAGAGTTTGCCGATAGACCATTTCTTTTCTTTTTTGCCTCGTTCAGCTTCGATACCCGCCGGTCTCTCGACATGGCGCTGGATGGCAGCGTATTCTTCGTTATATGGACGGTATGTACTTGCAGATGAGCCTGAGACATCTCGGTGTGGAACTGGAGGCGAGTTCACGGCCTGAAAAACACATAGTAATATTTTAATTGTTTCATCTATACTAGTATTGTATAGGCTGTTTGGTTGGATGCACCGTTCTCTGAAACTACAGCGCGAATTGAAAAAAAATCAGATTGCCCATTTATCAAGGAAGGCTTTAGTCCATAGAATATAATATCTCGCTACCATCATTAGGAACGGAGTTACGCAGGTGAAATTACTAGCGTCCCACGACGCTATTAATTATTGATAAGCTTAAAGAAATTATATTATTATCCATTGCTGAAAAAGGGCTTA